>WUQG02029096.1:0-30523 GCA_011317285.2 Androctonus mauritanicus
AGACCTAATATGGTATTGCAAATAACACACTGGATGAATCAAAGTCTCACCAAAACGACACTAACGCCACTTCGCGGGAAATCTTGAAAGCTCAGAAATGACGCCCTACTACTTAAAAAATCACATCATTGCAATTGTCTCTGGGATTAACTCAAAAATCATCATTTTCGAGTTATGAGGTTGTTGCAGCAAATGAGCGATATGGTTATTATTTTTCTTGATGTAATATTAGAAATTAGTGCCGAAAGAATAAGAAATATTATTTAAAAGAAAGAGAAATATTACAAAATATGCTACACACAAGAAGAAAAAGATAAATCTATACACAGATCAACAATAGTAAGAGAAGCACTGAAAAAAATTTACATTTAACAAAGTGCAAGAAATTAAAGAATTACCATAATTTTCTATTAGTATATTAACAATCAAGAGACGATTGCATTGAGGGACTGCATTTCGCTATATAAATCTTGCCTTCCTGCTAAAAGTAAAAACATCATAAGTTTACTGAAAAAAAATCTGCCAAAAGCAATGACATTCTGGAAGTTGAGTAATTTGGAGTGATGAATCCAACACATTATCCACACATTATTAAGTAGCTGTCGGTCATAAATTTGTTTCCGCTTATTTACAAGAAGAATTAACTTCTCTGATCTATACTGTATTGTTTTGCTTGGAATTGATGATTACTTCATAGGATTGGGCTTTTTCATTCACTTGTACTTTGTTTCCTGAAACGAATGAATAGTTTACTGAGGCAGCCGGATGGCCGAGTGGTAACGCTGTCGGCGTGCCACGCAGGAGGACCCGAATCTGGTAACTCCTGAAAAGTTTTTTCGGGGTGCTGGACCTGGCCCGGCGATCCCCGACCTTCACCATCCGGCCCTCCTCCACGGGTGTGGGTGCAGCCCATGATTGGAACTGGCCCCATCCCTTAGTAATCTCCCTGATTGGAAAGGGGCGTAAAATATGCAAAAAAAAAAGGCCTATATAGTTTTATTGAAATGTGATTGTCAATTCAAAATTGCAATCTTTTAATTTATAAAATCTTGAACATAATAATATAACAGCGATAAAAATATAAAGTTTTGAGTCAGTCATAAACAAATTGCCAAATTTGTTGTTTAATTGTGAATACTGGAATAAATTGAGAAATTTTAGAGAACGAAAATGTAGTAATCTTAAAGTGTTCACACATTTTCTAATTGTTTACTGGATGCTTGTTTTAGATTATAAATCCATCAGGCAATTTAAATATTTTATCAAGTGAAGGACTTATTCATTATTACTAACAAAGCTTTTAAACATTAATTTTAATTCATAAAATACATTTTGAAATAATATGAGATAGCGAATATTCCTATTATAATGCCATTAGTTTCAAGCAGTGGTGATTTAATATTAATCTCAAAAATCTCTTTCCACTGAATCATAAATTTTGATCCATTGCGGCTCAATAACTTAGAGTTAATAATAATATATAAATTTATACAGTATAAAATGTATTAATTTACAGTTACAATCCATTCGGTTCATTAACTTAGTTTTTAAATGTTCTTACAATTGTTTATATTTAAAAATGTTTAAATGAATTTGATTTAATATTCTCACTTTTTTTTTTTTTTTTTAATTTTTGGCAAAGTTTTTAAACTTTCAAAACATATTTAGAAATAATGAAATGAATGGATTCTTTAATAAAACAGCTTTAAATTTGATTATTTATCTGCTATAACAATTCGTATTTTTCACTGAACATATTAATGGACATTAACGTATAAAGTTCAAAAATGCATTATGAATTCTAATAATTTTTTAATCCTATAATTTTTATATTTTTTATCCTATACAGTATGTATATATAGGTATAATATAATATAAGATATATATATATATATTACGATAACATTCAGTAAAAAATATTGTTTGTTTATTTTCAATAATCTATTGTTTCTGTTAGTTGAATGCACTCATCATTTATTAAAATCTCTTCAACTTTTAAGCTTATTTTTATCAAATTTTGATAAGAATATTGTATTGAGATTTAAAAATACCAAATATATTGTTTTTAACACATTTCCAGCTTCTTCTTATTATTTTATGAAGTTTATATAAAGAAATCATGCTATTTCAAAAGTTTTTATTATGTTGACAAACTTTTAAAAATAATGTAATTCTTTCATATTTTCAGTAATGAATTACAAATGTTTTGCAATATTTCCAGCATACATTTAATTCATGTATGCTCGAGATGCAAAAAAATTCTTAACAATTTTAACTTAAATTTGGTTAACATAGTAAAGAGAGTCAATCCGCATTTTAATGAAGGCAATACATGGTTAAGAATGTTTTGGCTTAATTTTCATATGTTACTTTTAATTTCTATTTTTATTTTAATTGAAAAACGATACAAATATTTATCATATTTATCTGTAAACATCTCAATTTTGTTGCGAAAAATTAACAAAAAATTTGATTTACGATATTTAAACATAGTATAGTACGCGATAAAATAATCATTTTGCATTCGATTTTAATAACAAATTTCTAAAATAATTCATTTTTTTCATTCAAATTTATAAATGAAATACTCTAATATTTATTTGAAACTTCAAAAAATAACTTTTCTACGTTTGTTGTATCGAATTCTCGAGAAACAGTCAAAGAGAAACAACTAAAATTGAAATTTAACAATTAAAATAATTTTCTTTTTTTTTATAAATTCTAATTTATATCATTTCTTTTCCTAAAAATTTAAAGTAAACATTATATAAAATGACTAAAAATTCCTTCTTATTTGGTGAATAATATGATTTACCACAATTTACCACTTCAAAAAAAAAGGAAAGAAAAATTATGGATTTCGGAAAAAGTTAATGTTTAAATGGTTATCGATTTTACCATTTTTGTATTTTCCGTATATTATTATCTTATTTTTCTTCTCGGGTTGTTAGAACTAATATGTTTATTTTTAAATTTTAAATCCATTTTCTTCATTGATTTTCTGAAATATCGTTGATTCGTCACGTTCTTCAAATAGCGCCATACTCGTTAAATGTTTCCTGAGGAATTAATAAACTTTCAAATAATTAAATATTTGTATCAACCACTCAAGATAAATATATTTTGAATTTTTATTTAAAATTTAAATTTTCACAAAGTGTATTTTTGCTGAATTTCTTTTGTTAGAATGTAATTTTTACTGCAATTAGTTAATTAACTAATACAGTTATTTAAGTAATTTCTAAAAGTATTTATATTTTCAAAATTGGTATAAATAAAATTGTATAATCTTTCTTAAAAAATTCTTATATATATAAAAAAGTAAAAACAGAATGTTCTTCATTGATAATTTTTTTTAATCTTTAATGCCAGGAAAATTATTGAGTACCTCCTTCAATGTGTTCTATTTGTGTTATGCTTTTGAAGAAAATAAAAGATTGGCATTTTACTGACTCTTAACATTTTCAACTTTTAAGATATTTCAGAAGCATTAATCTATCTTCAATCGAAAAAATAATAATAATAACATTTTTTAAATAATTAATTTTAATATGAAAGGAAGATATTAAAAATTTAAAAATTTTTCAGCATTTTCAGTTTTCCTTTTATGGAATATTGTTCAAATTTGATCTTTGACCTTTCTGTCAAAGTCAACTTATGATAGACATAAATCTTTATAACAAGAGAATTTTTTTGATGATTTGTATATCTGATCTTATAATAACGTAAAAATTTTAATTCAACAAAATTTCTGTTCTGCAAAAATCTGGCTTAATTTTTGGTATTATGTCAAATTATACATGCAGATTTATACATGTAGATGGATAAATATCATTTTTAAATATGTTCTGTACGTTTCTATAGATTTTTCTTTTAATTTACATAATTTTGATCTCATTACACACTTTTTGAATGTTCCAATAAGATTATTTAGCATTTAAAATTAGTAAAAATTGCTTTACATTAAAATAATTCTGTTTGCTGTCAGAAGAATTGTAATCTATTGAATTGTAGTCACTAAGTTTGTTCTGAATTGATCTGGTCTGGGAATGGCTCCAAGATTCTTATCAAACTTCAGGCATTCAACGAAGGACATATCTATATATAAAGTATCATTTTCCCATTGTTTACTCTTACATAAAATTTGAATTCACTTTGTCATTTCCGCAGAAATTATCATTCACACTGATAAACATCTACTAAAATTCTGTAAAGAAATAGTGACACAAATAGAATAAAATTCACCATTGTTGTCTCTCGAATGAATATTCTAATGATAGCTTTGTGCTTATATTAATGTAGAATTTATTAAATTGCTAAAAGTAACATACAATATATAAAATTCATTGAGATTAATGGATCGATGAAATTTTAATTCTTTTAAATAAAGGTAAATTGTTTCGCATCGATATTATTAAAATATAGAATGTCCGAACTCATTAATCAGTTATTGAATAAATGTTAATCAATTATTTGACTTGTTAAAACACTCTCGCTATTTTGGCTAATTTAATCAGTGAATCTCAATGATTCACTGATTATAATCTAAATATTAAATTAATCAAGATTAAATATACAACTTAGAAGGATTGTTTTAAGGATTCGGATGAATAAACCACGAGAAAATTTAATGGTTCGATTAATATTTCATTTAAATCTGTATATGCATAAATTATCATATACAGATTTAAATGAAATATTATCTGTATATGATAATTATCTGTATATGCATAAATCTGTATGTGCATAAATTATCTTTATTTAATTAAATTTCTATAAGTAAATATAAGCATGATGAATTCTTAAATTTTCTCAATGCTTATACTTATCTATAGAAATGTAGCCTAATAAAATATGCGATCTTATTCGGAAATGCAATAAACTATATTATTTTGCATAGAAGCTATATTTTAAGAAATGTGAATAAAAATACTTCATATAATGTTGCTTTTACATAAGCTAGCAAGTTTGTACTTAAATTTCTTCATAAGCTGCCATTCTATTTCTATCTCTTCTGCATAAGCTATCATTCTACTTCTCTCTTCTACATAAGTTACCATTCTACTTTAATTGTTTCTAGTTTTACTGTTACCATTTTATTTCTATTTAAGCTACATAAACTATCGTACTATTTCTATTCTTTCTATTTTACTTAGCCTAAGCTAGCATCCTATTTTTATTTTTTCTAGTATTAAACTAGCTATTTATACATATCCAGATAAAGAATTGTTAATAATAAATAATTACCAAATACAGTAAAAAGTATAAATTCAAATTTTACACGATACGATAAAACGTTCTAATGCATTTTATCGTGAATGCTAGATGCAATAATATCATAGAAGACTGAGATAAAATCATTAAATGTAAAGATGAAATCAATTCAAAAATTGTATATAATGTGGCATTAAAATCTTATGTAATAATACAAATTTATAACATTTATTATGTAGATATATAAAGAAAAAACTGTCGCATTTAATATGAAAAATGTATTCTTTCAAATAAAATATATTTCTTTTAACAATACCAAAAAAATACTTACTTATTTACTGTCATTTTTCTTTATGCTATTTTGACCTATAACAAAAGAATTCGAATTTATTTATCTTTTATGCTATTTACAAATAAATTCAGAAAAAATTTAACTTTCGAGTTTATCAAGACAATTTTTCTTCGTCGTGGTTAATATATGCTACTCGTAAATAGTCCTGAATAACAAATATTCAAACGTGATTTTAATACTGTGTTAACATTCCAAAATACTGACATAAACGATAACTATCACTGCAGAAGATTAAAATAGATACGAAAATAATAAAAAATAAAATATTTCGTTTGTAATTTTACATCGAAAATTTTAACAAAAAAAATTAATATCTGTTTTAAAACATCAATAGCACAGATTCTCGACCGAAGAGAAAAAAAAAGAATATTGTGTTTTTTCTCTTCGGTACCGAAGAAAAAAAATATAATATTCGTTTTTTTTCTGATTATCGATCATAAACAAGTATCCGAGAAAAATTGTTTCTTAGGAATGATTTTCGAACTTTATACTGTATTGATTTACGTTAAATATCAGATTTAATATTTGAGAAATTTTATGAATTATTTTCCTGTATAAAAGAATAATTCATGAAGATATTTTCTATTTTAATCTGTAGTGAAAGTAATGTAAGCAGAAGTATAGAAAAAAGAAATTTCAAATGCAAAAAATACTTTAAGAATCTGGCATATTTTTATCATAATAAAGTTTAATTTTAATTTTTAAAGAATAAATTCATTCACAGTTAAGCAATTTGCGTAATTTTAATCATTTTTATAAAATTTAATATAATATTAAAATTTTTGTCACATTATCACATGTTTAATATACACATTCATTTGTTCTTTTCCTTCAATTGATGACGTAAGACAAAGTTTTCTGATATTGCTTTTGATTATTCACTTCTTCTAGGATTCAATTTTCTTGATGTAGATCAGCAAATCAAGAAATTTTGAATCCTTCATTTTCAGTAAGCATTTTCATATACTCATCGCTTCTATGAATTAATAATCGTAAAAGTGACAATAAATATTTTTGATATAGTGTATAAAGTCAATTAATCGTGAAATTTTGCAATGAATTTTCTAGATATTATACCAGATATTTCAACCCAGTATTCATATTTTCGCACAAGTTTATAAATTCCATGGAATGTGTGTAGGACGGATGTTATTAAACTTTCTTCTCACATTGGTGACAAAGATGTCATTTGATCTGAATCATTATATGGATTTTATAATTAAATGTATCACAGAATTAAATATTGAAGTTATGTGCTATTCAATATAATTGCTAGCAAGTTTATAACGAAAGAAAATCTTTAATATTATACTAGATCCTAACAAGGGTATGACAGTTCATGTCGAACTTTTGACCTGTCTCATGTCATTAAAGTTAAATTACTGGGTATTAAAACTTCAACAAAAACAAAATCAACCATGCGAAAAATGACAATTTTCTTAATTTAAAAATGATTTTTTTTTTCTAATGGCATAAGAATTATTATTTTTTAAAATTCTTTAAATGCATATAAATAGTAGCCATGCGAATATTTCATTAGATATTCTTTTGTTTGTATTATACAATTTAAATTGATATTTGAAAACAGTTTTGATAAACAACTCAAAATTATAATAATCTCAAATTTGTTTTTCCTACTTAAAATCACATAACGAGGACTAAGTAAATAAACAAATTTAAATTCAGATTAAATAATTTTTATTAAATATAATCATTTAAATTTAACTCCTACATTTTCATTAAAAATGTGGGAGTTAAATTTAAATGATAAATGAAAGCTGTATCAAAAATAAATAAGAATCTCTTTGATCTACGAGTTTACTTAATGCTCAAATGGATATGCAAATGATATCCATAAAATAATTTATTTATATAGATATCAATAAAATACAGCAATTTATTTTCTTCGTATTGAATAAAATAATTCATTACAATATTATTCTACTCCACTTGCAAATTTAATGTGCATCAAATAAAAAAATTGGTGGATCAATATTACTTATATATCAATAATAATAAATTGATCAAATAGAATATTCCATAATATAAATAGAAGGCCAAAAATTGTATTTTCACTTTAAAATAAAAACATTAACAATAATATAAAAATCATTTTAAACAAAAAATGATCCATAGCTGAGATCAGATTTTTCTCGAAAGTAATTCTTGCAGTTTTATTATTATTGCGAAAACAGCATTATCGAATTATCCTTGCAAATTTTGTCTTAAAGCATTTGAATGGTTCTATAGTCTAAAGCAATATCAATTTTCTAAATAAAAGTATTGGTTATAGTAACCAGCTATCATATAGTAAAGTTTCAGCTTCTGATATGAAAAATTTGGAATCAAGTATCGTTAATTTCATTCCTTATTAAAGTTTTTTTCAGGGTAATCCGACAAACAACCTCCGATCATCATATTCGATTTATTAATTAATTTCTCATCATTTCTAGTTACTGAATGACAATGATATCTATGAAACCTTCCTTTTGTATAATTTAGTTTATAAAGTAGTTGCAAAAACCAAATTTAGAAAAAGAAAGGGTTTAGGTTTCTGAACTCCATATTTAGAAAAAGATATCATATGATAGTGAAATATGCTAAGGTGAAAAAATTTCATTAGAAGAAATGATCTATACCTACTTTTCAACATTACTATGATTTACGCATACATTATATTGCAATATTGGATAATCATACTCCTGTAATGTTCTCAAACATAAGGTATACGCAATCACACCTTAAAATTATTACAGGTGTGCAATAAATCTCTTTAATAATCCTCTTCCATATCTTGGTGGAACTTAAACTATTAATAACAGGATATGAAGCTTTTAAATAAGCTCGTTATTGGATAACGGCATTTATATTTATTTATTTATCTTATCACTAAAAGATAATCATAATGAGGATATTACAATCACTGGATTGTCATTACATACTTCACCAAATTCAATTATTTCGGTAGATCAGGCGAGTGTTATGATACCATCTCTCAGATAACAGTATGGAATCGTGTTCATTTACGTTTCTTTAAATTAATTCGGATATTCCATTAATAATATTAATCGACCGTCTTTCAAATTATTGCATTATTAATGTTCTTACAGAGAAATTATGGTTTGCATTTTATAATTAAAATAAAAGCAAAATTTTCAAACGTAACAAAACATAATTAGAAAGCAAATATCTTTGGATTTTTCTGTTTTTAATAATTTAAAAGTCAATTTTTTTCCACCAGAAAATAATTTAATACTATTGAACTCATAATTACATAATGAAATTCTTTTTCTTTTCTCCTTTACGAAATTTAGTTAATCGATTTGTCTGAAGAGTTGTAATTAATCTTTGAAAGTTGAGAAAAGTGTTGCAATACACGCAAATCGATCATTATAAACGATGAAAATCGATAAAATCTTTATTTATAAAAAAAATGAAAACAAAAATGAAGATAGAAACCATAAGCTACTAACGGAGCAGACAAAAAAAATTTACTGAAATTCTAGTTAAATTTCACTTTATTTTCTGCGAGTTATTCATAATAATTTTTGCTAGTTAATTGGTGTATTATAAATCGATTTGTGTATAAAACTGCTCGCAAAATATTTTTAGATTTAAATTGCAATTATTTATTTACAAAATGATTTTTCACTATGATCTTTCTCCGTATCTTCCGACTATCACGTAAGACGATATACATACTTCGCATAATTAAAACACGTGTAACTTCTTTCGTGATTTGATATCATTAAGTCTCTCGATTACCGAAAATAGAAATTTCTTATTATTTAAGATAATGCTTTTTGTTACTTGAATAGTAATAACTTTAATGGATCTGAGCATGATTTAATGAAAAGTGCCAATCTTTGGTAAAAAGTTAAACACGATAACACGCGTAACTTGAAGACATGGAAGTATTTGTTTATTAATAAGAATAATTATTAATTGATGTTTATGATTGTTTCTGATAATGTAAATAATTTTTATTAGGAAAAAGAAATTTTTTTTTGTGTTAGAAAAATGTTCTTTAATAGAGTTTGTATAAGATAACCTATCCGAAAGTAAAATGCATTTTATAGATTTCTATAAAAATTTGAAAAAATGAATAAAAAAATCCAGGTAGGTCTAAAATTTCATTGGAAAACTGTAGAGAGAAAATTCTTTTAACTTTATTTTTTATCTTTTATAATTTTTATTTGCATAAACTATTCTTTCGACGATAGCAACAGACCATCCAAACCATTTATCGTACTTACTGAGTTCAGAAGAAAGTAAACCAAAGAAAAAATCTGAAGGGAAAAAAGTAAAAAAGAAAAAAAAATGCACAACGGGAATAGTATAAGATGAATAGCAAAATGCGTAGAAGATAACTTAGAAAATCAATTCAAAATTATAATTTCCAACAATATTTATAATTCCATTTGAATTTTGTAATTTTGGGAATCGATTAATTTATAAAATGTTAATCTGAATATTTTCGCATCAAATAAAAATATAAAAAGACATACTATACAGTTAGATTTATGAAATTATTTGTCTTGAACTTGAATAATTAATCATACAAATAATAAAAATTCCTACGAGAATTCAGAGCAATATCTTCTAAATATGGCGTCTTTTAACTGAGTAAATATAATAGATTAAATCAGAATGTTCCGCTTGGATATTGATTTTAAACTTCTAAACGAATTAAAACTTTTAAAACAACATTGAATTCAAAATCTATATACAATATTTTTTTTTCTTTTAACTTTTATAAGTGGTTTTCTTTGAAAGGGATTAAAAATAAAATATCCAGGCATTGACTACATTTATTTTGATAGTAAATTTTTTAAACGTAATTAACAGTTTTTCTTTATTATAATTAGAATTAATTTCATGTAAATTTTTGCATCTATCTAGAACCTTTTTATTTATATATTTTAAAGCGCTTATTAGCTTTTTTTATTCCTTTTATTCTTTATTTTTAATATTGGATTATCGTTCAAATCTGAAAAACTTTAAAATTGTTAATTTTTAAAGATTTGTTTTTATATATACATAAACGGATTTGATTCCATTAACGAAAATATTGAATACGACCACCAAAAATGCAATTTTCATGAAATAATGGCAGCTCTTTATTTCGAAATACAGAAGAAAAACACCAGATGACAAACAGTTGGAATTAAATTATTTATCCACTACAGTGACGTCACAATCAAATTATAAATATGCAAATTAATCGTAAATACGATAACCAAAATCGATACAATTCGATTATATATTTTTTTAAAATATTTGTTGATAAATCCATTTATTTATTAAATTATTTTTCTTTTTTTTTTACACGTAAGTCAGTGAGCGGAGTCGAGATTTACTTCTATGTGATAACATACTTTAAAACGTAACAGATCGTCGTGTGACGTCACTTTCGGTGGAAATAATTAATGAGATCTGTAAATCAATAGCCAATTGGCATCGAAACAGCGAAGTATAACAGTTTTAGACGGATTACAACATTAACGAGATCCAACACCTGCAAAAAGATATAAAAGATTAGTTTATTTTTTTCGTTATAAATATTTTTTTTACGTGTAATTCTTACCATCGAAACAGATGCACTAGAAAGCCATTTGATCATCGTCGTGTCTGTAAGAATCGACAGAGCCTCCAACGGATCTCTTTGTCAAATGTCCTTCTTCTCTATAATCGTATGGAGCATACCCCATTCTGGCAAACAGCCGATCCTCGGGAGTCAGTTCCAAAAGCTTTTAGTCCAATCGATAAACAAAAATAAATGTTAAAAAAAGTCAAAATATAAGTAAATGGAAAGTTATGCAGGTTAAAACAAAATTCTGTTTCTAGCAAAGAAAGAAGCGTGTTATTTACGAGTTTTTAATGAAACGTATCGCAAGTTTAAACAGAAATATTTTCATTTTTTAATAATATTAACGATTACACATTGTAGATTACATAAAATTTAATAATTTCTAAAACAGATTCGATTTAATGGATGTCATCATCACTGTTAATGATGGAGCATTGAATATCGTGCGAAAGAAACTCTTCTAACATCTTTAAACTTTATAGTTCGACTTTTTAAATAATTTTTTTAAAGATAAAATATTTTTTAAAAACGAAAATATAAAATTTGAATAAACATTTTACCATATTTCGAAACAAAAACTTCAAAATTTATATTTTAATCAAAGATGGAACTAACAAACAGATTTGTGTCCAACCCACTACAGTTAATTAAAATTGTAAAACCTTTTTAAAACTTTAAAATTAATTATCGGCAATTTCGAAGAGGGTTGAGATTTAAAATTTCAGGTTTGTTGTTTAACTTCTCAAATGAATTCTCTCTCTCCCATTCTCTCTTTTAACTCCTTATATAAGCGATGCTAGGCATTCCATTTCCGCCTTTTAGATACAACCTATCGAAATATTGGCTTGGCATATAAACACACTAAGAGTAACTATGACAACCAAATAAATTAAAAGGAAAATTAAAATGTGTGAACGAAAATTTTTCTTTTTCTTTGGCAAATACTTTTGATCATTTAAGTTAATGCAACGGTGACAGCGACAATGATCGAAGTCCGGTTTTGTTGACAGCAGAAAATTAGAATGGAATATTTGTGGGCCAAATTTTCAACTAATACTACTCCCGACACGAAGTAGGAGGTAGATAAACTTTGATTTAAATGTACAAATAGTAGGCAGATAGTCGCTGATGACGTTCTACACAAACGAGCTATATATAGGTTTATGTTTCGAATTTTCTGTTCATCGTTTCAGTCGTGTGCTGAGAATTATTTTAAATAACTTTTGAAATTTATGTATCCACATCACTAAATGCGTTTTATACTTGTTCATTTTTTATATTCTGTACTTATTATTTTTTATAAATTAAAATCCAAGCAAATTTTAGTATGTATATTCAGGATAGATATACTGCAGTTAAAAACAGAATATGAATAAAATAGGTACATATTTTTTCTTTTACACAGTTTTTTTTGCATTATTTTCACTTGATTTAATGGATTTATACTAAAATTATTTTAATTTTTTTATTATATTCTCTATAGAGAACATGCTTCTCGCATCATTTAGCAGGATTTATTAAATATAAATTATTATAAATTTTCATAAATTAACATATAAATTTATAGATATTCTAAAAATTGTTTAACTTGATTTTTTCTATAGTTTCACATCATTATTTTTTATAATTTTATAAAACAGTAAGCTTATATAAAATATGTTTAAATATTTAGTTCAGTAACTCTTTTAAATTAATTTTAGGTTAAAAACATAAAATTATAAATAATTAATTAATCATAAAATTAAAAATATAAAAATTATAATAATTTTTTCTTCATCATGTATTCCTTTCTAAAATTAATATTATTATATGATATAATGTGAGTATTTAAATTATTTTAAAGTATTTTTTCACCGAGTTTCTATACTAAAATTTATATTAATTATTAATTTTTATAATATATTATGCAAGAAAATATCTTTTATGTATGCTTACCGCTCTTAGAATTTCCTTAATTTGTTCTCTTCTGGCATCATCTGACCTCGTTGGGAGGTATCGTCCTTGCACTATATAACAGCTAACTGCTATCAAGATCATCACGCACAGTAAGATTTGGGGAGCTAAAACAATTTTAAAATATTAAAAAAAAAATTCTCTTATGCAACACATTAATATTTATTTCCATAAACGTATGCAAAAAAAATGGAAGAACAGTATCAACGAAATTAATAAATTTTATCTTATCGGTAATAAATCTTTAATAAATAACCGTAAGTTCACATTTGACCGTGAAAAATTTCATAAAATTTAAATATAAAATTTAAAAAAACTTTGATAGAACGGGGACCATATAAATCCGCTTTTGCATTTAAAAAATAAAAGAAATTTCCTTTCCTTCGGTAAATTTAAACACTTCGGGGAAAAAGATTTTAAAAACTCAGCATACACTTAACAAGATAAATTTTTGTTATCCGTTTTTTGACTGGCATGGACTTGAAGCGATTGCAAACAAAAAAATAAATAAATAATAATAACAATAGGATGTATTTGCTTTCCGCTATCGAATTATTTTGTTCGTTTTGCATTTATTCAATTTCTTGAGAAATTGCACAGATTCAAATATTTTTACTTTTATTTTTATGTGTGTTGTAGTCGAACGTATACATTTGATTGATTCCTTAATGCAAATAATTCCAAATAAATAAATAATATATTTACCAAGTTTAAAAATTCAATAGCTCTTTTAAATGTTGACACTCTAATCTAGTAGATAGAAGTAAAAAAAGAAATACTAGATAACTGTTCTTGCATCTTAAAAATTTGAAAACTTTGTACTTTATACATAGAAAAATCTTAACACAGTATTTGCATTAAGAAATTAAAAATTTTCTTATAGTTTTGTGTAAATAAATCTGAATGGCTTGAACGCGTGCAAAGTTTTCCTGACAATCTTATAAAAACAAAATCAATTTTTTTCTTTTTTGTAAAATATAAGCAGCATTCTGGAAAGAATTAACTGTTTACTTTCTGAACATGTCCGCCGTTACGTAATGATTTAATAAGCACGATTAAAACATGACATTGATCTGCTTTCTCAGTCGAATTGCTTGTCAAAGTTGTGCGTATTACCTACATTTTTATTAAAAATGACGGAAGAACAGCAACAATGTGTAGACGGTGCTTACAGTGAACAGCAACCCCACAACAACAATATGAACAATATAATGAAGCAAATTATAATCAAGATCGGTATCAATAAGATGCAGAAATGAGAGGGAATGGAAAAAGTGGATTCTAACCAACATGGCGGAAACGAGATGCAAACCTCGGAAACAATTAAGAATCAAAGGATGAATATGACATTGATTTGCAGAAGATTTAATGTTGGCTGTTTCACGATCTCATTTCAGTTTCTTTTTGATAGTCCAACTTCAAATTACATCCGTTCATTGGGAAGAAACCCAAAAATTTTAAATGCCCGCTAATTTTAAATGGTTGAAACTACAGTTTAATTGATACATCGTAAGGATTAAAATCTAGGGCTTGAATAATTTGCTAAAATTTCATAAAAATTCATTAATTAGTTTAAAATATATTAAGAGAAGTTTAAATGCTCGCCATTTTTGAATGGTTACAGTTGTAATGTTAAAAGATGCCACTTCAAGTCAACCATAAGAGCAAACTCAGCATCACAAAAATTTAGCAATTAGTTCAGAAAGTATTAATAGTAATACAAACAGATATTATAGCGATTTTATCACTTTACTTCAGAAAATAGGCTAAAAAAATACATAGATTATACATTAGATACTGCTAAATATATATATAAACTTTAATCTGATTATCTACAAAATTCTTACGGGAAATAAAAAAAATTTAGCTAGCCTACGGATTTATATCGATGAAACCTGACAAGTTTGTCAAAGTTATCAACAAATCCACTTGATTTCTTGATTGATTGTCACAGTTCGTTTTTATAATAATAATGATCATCATCGAAAACATCATCGTGAAACATAATTGCAATTATTATAAAGAAAAAATTTGGATATTTATTGATAAAAATCATTTTTCATTCTTTCTCGGTTTGACATCATATTAAGCAAAGCAAAACAAATTATTATAATTATACTTTAAGTTTTAGAAAAATGAATGCTATATAATGCAAAAGATCTTTACTTTTACATTAATTAATCAATTATAAATCTGTATAATCGTTATAAGATTATATACATTACGTACGAATCCTTCAAAACATAACCATCCAACCAAATCCATTAAATGAGATTAATGAATCCGAACGTAATTAATAAATTCTAATAGGAAGTTATATAAACGTTTGGACACGATTATTATTGGATTAATAGCATATTAATTACAATTTAATTAAAAAATTACGGCCAGAATATAAGAAAAAAGTCGTTAATAAACTGCAACACACGTAAAAGTTAAAAAAAAATTTTTTTTTTCTATACAGTAAATTATTGTGACATTAAACGACTCATTGATTTAATATTATAAAATAACGCGAAAATTAAATTGTGATTAAACTTGTTATTTAAATTTAAAGAATTGAGATAAAATCGAAAACATTCTTAGTTGTGATTAGAAATTAATTAGCAGAGAAAAGATCAGATCAAAAATGGCAAAGAAACAAATCTACTTGGCGCCTGTTCATCTATGTCATTCGTCGTTTGTCGGCAAATATTTCTGCAGATATAAAGCATTCTCGAGACAAAACAGATTAGCCTACTTCCTTTGCTAACATTATTTTTATATCGATATTAAATATATATATAAAACAGCGCCGGATCTAGATATTTTGTCACTTGAGGCAACATTAAAAAATGGCGCCTCTCTCCTTTTCAGTCACGTACATTAATAAAAATATCTAATGCTTTGGAACCGGGAATGTAATGGCGTCGGATATATAATCACAGAGAAACATATAAAAAACTTCAATTGTTTTGGGAGCAGTAAACCTAGACTGGTATTTATACCGCTTTTAACGAAAATAAAGTGGTATCTATGTAAAAAACAATAATAATAAATAAAGCATATTTGTGATTATGATATCCTGATTGCGATATGCTAATGAGGGAAAACGTGAAGGAAACAAATATTTAGTTTGTTTAGATAAACCATCATTTAATAATGTAAATAATAACAATTTAATTCGCATTGGTTTCTCTCTCTCTCCCTTGATAAGTATTATCCATTAGAAAAATTCACCATTATGTCTTTATAGACGAACTCTACTGCCCAACATATTGTCAAGATAAATATAATTAAATTTGTATGTGAAATTCTAATTGCATTTTGGTGGCCTCTCATAATTTTCGCCCTAAGCGACTGTCTCACTCTCCTCATCCTAGCTCCGGCGCTGATATATAAATTTATCAACTAATAAAAGCGCACGAATAAAAAGGATTCTCGTCTATAAATGTACTGATTTCCATTTGAAAGAAAGTATTATATTAATAAGATAAAGTGGTTATTATTATTTAAAAGTAAACAAATATTTGTCGGAATATTCAGTTTATTTATAATGCATTATTAAAGTAGAAATTCCACTTAAAAATTTCGAAACAGTGCCTTCTGAAGAGATTTTAAATTCTCATTTAAATATGAAAGAAAAATGAGAATTTTATATCAAAAGGAAAATTTATTTTCCTTTTGATATAAAATTGATCAAATTGATTAATATTTGCTTGATCATTGTTATTTTTCTGCATATGCAGCATAACTATGCCTACCAGCTAAGTAATACTGCATATTTTGCGACTATTTTCGACTATTCTTAAATCATATTTATTAAATAAGTAAATAAATAATTAAATAATAATTTTGGATAAATTTTTAGAGGATAATAATCCATCCAAGCAGGTAAAAAATATTAATTTTTTTTCCTTTCATTTCTACGCGTATCATTAAGATTATTAGTTGGCTAAATTGGTTTGATGATATTAAAATTTTGCCTATTTTTACATCATAATTTTGTTTTATATATATGTATATATATATATATATATATATAATAAATTATTTATAATCCAATTTTATACCAATATGAAATCATTCTAAAATTGTTTTCAGCCATATAAATTACGTTAACTTCTTGTCTTGTATCATTGAATATTTTATATTTATACTGTGCCTTTAAATAATAAATAAATAATGATAAATAAATTAAAGAAAACACACACATATATATATATTCTTTCTTTAATTCTATATATTGTACTAGAATAAATATTTTTCTGGTATAAACAATATATGAGAAACATTATCGGAAAAAATTATTGTATAGACGTGATTCGAGAAAAATTATCGAAATTGTTTTATGCCATTTATGAAGTTCTTTTTACTACTATATACTGAAAATTATTAAAATATATTACGATAAGTTTTATCTCAAAGCCCAATATCTAGAGATAAAAGTCATTTTATTGCATTAACTATTAATGATTTCAGTTGTATCATCATTAATCAGTTCCTCCGTAGATAGTACACATTAATTCAAAATAATTTGTTAAGTATATGAATTTAATACTTGTTCTGAATAAAAAAATATGAAAAATAATAATAATAATGGAATTGTGTCAGTAAATTTTCGATAATTCTTTACTTGCAAATAATATATGATTGCCGAACAAAGTTGTAAGAATGGTATCTTGTTCGAATATGTTGGAAACATGGCATGTTTTCTTTTATATATCATAGAGAAAAAATTAATTAAAAACTTAAATAATAAATGATATTATCTTCACATTATCATTGTTATAAACAATGTTATGCGGAGAAGAATCATTAAACTGATGAACTCTCACAAATCTTCGAGCATATTAATGATATCGAATTCTGGTGAATTTTTCTTTTGCTAAATATTCTCTTATAAGATTAAAAGGATTTTCATCGTTATCTCGCAATCTTAAATATTATAATAATTTATTAAAAAACTATAGTTTTCTGTAATAAATTTATTGTTACTGATATTAAAGCTTAAAATATGCAAAGGGAGAATAGTAACCAACTTATTAAAAATTAAAAAAAAAAATCTGTCACCGCTCTCCATTAGTTTAAATACCTAAGAAATCATTAAAATATTATTAATTAATTTATATTAAAGGAATAAAAATTTATAGTATATGCAGCGTATTTTATTATTGATTTTTAATAACAATCTTTTAAAATTAATGAATTTTTTTTGGCGATAAATCACTTAAAATTCCTTATCTTATCATTTAAATATAAGTAAAACAATGATGAATTTTGTGATTTATTTTTGAGAAATATTGAATACTTCCCCCTTTCCCTAACTTATTTTACTGTTTGACTATTTAAATAGTATCAATTACGTTTGTTTATAGGAAAGAAATACGATTAGCTTTCTTTTCAAACGTATATTTGCATAAAAAGTTAAACATATACCGATAGTATGAGCTATTGTATTGATGCAAACATAATTTTCTTTTGTAAGCATGTTTTTTTTTCATTTCTGATTCTATGACGCTCTAATTAGTAAGTTTTCTTACAAGTTGCAAAAGATAAATCATTATTCGATTATCATTCACTATATATATCTAAAAATATATATATTAATTTTTTAATGATGAACATAGATAGGAAAAACTTCATCGAGTATCGAAAATTTTTGTACATCCGTGTGCTAAATGAAGAGCGAAAATATTTTATAAATATTGCGTGACTACTGTATGATATTTCTAGATTAGTTTTGAGATTTATTTTTATATAATATTTTTCATACGAATATATTTTACTGAAAAACATTAGAATTGATATGTCCCGGTGTTCTCCAGAAGTAAAAATCTGAATTCTGAACAAATATCATAAATATTCTTGAATAAAAAAAATTTTGATTTTAATAATACTCTAAGCTCAAATATATTATATCAAACTCAAAATATTACATAAAATATGGTGATATTGTATAACAATTGTTTGTTTACCTAAAAGATTAATCAAAGTTCAATAAATATATATGCCTATATATATATAATAGTTATTTTATATGTTTTAAATATTGAAAGATGCATAAATTATATATACATATATTTTTTCAATAAAAATTTATTTTTTACTTAACATTATTAATGATAATTATTAAAGATTATCGTTCGGCGAAATCTAATTCTTAGAAATGTGTAAACAAACTCATAATTCATAGAAAGTAATTCATTTTTGATATTGCTTTATTCCAAAACAAAATAAAGAGGCATATTAATTATGTATGTCTGTTCGGTGTCTGTCAGCATAATAACTCTTGCGAATATTATACGATTTGAATGAAAGTCGTATGTTATCGAGACCTCTCAGAGAATCGAGTCAAATGAAAATAATCGATACAATATCAATATTACTGATATTTACGCGAGATGTTTGTCTCAAAGAGAGTGAGGCAATATATCTTAGGTAAATATTATTCGATTTGAATAAAATTCGCATATATTATCGTTATCAATTATAAGATTAAGTCTAAAATGATCAAAATAGCAACATTGTTAACGATGTAATTAAAAAAATGTTCACAAGAGAGAAGCACAAAAATTGATTATATGATAAAGAATGTAAAATCGGAATAATGGAAAGATTCTTCAGTCGTGGATAATTTATTAAATTAATGATATAATATTTTTTCTATTGATATACGATAATTCCTTATAATGACAGTATATCTATCATAACATTCTATATTATAATTAATTTAATTCTGATATTAATTAATAACTTTACAAGTAGTTAATCAGTAAATCTTCTCTAACTCATCAACTAATGCAATATCAGAAACAATGAGAAATCCATAAAATGTTAATTTTAACATCAATTTATAGAAATTTTTCCGATATGCAATGCAAATATTTATTACTATCACACTGTGTTGTATTGATATATCACACACTATCGTCAAAACTGATATAAATTAAAATTAATAAATTTAATATCATCGAAATTATCGAAGCTTCGTAAATAATTTCTTTAGGAAATATTTATTAAATTTTTGGTTAACTTAGAAATTTCAGAATTTAATGTGTTAATATCATTAAGTTTGCAATTTTGCATTTGTTATAGAGAAAAAACGTGCATTTGAATATATGTAGAACTGAATATGATATAAAAATTTAGTTGTAAACGCATATTTTTGATGAAGTATTCGATGTTTGCATCCTGAAGTTCAACCTTTGACATTATTACTGCTTGTTATCAAAGCTGTAAATATGATTACTTATAAAGCCAAACAGGTTAGTATTAGTGAAATTTATTGTTATAGATTAGTTATTAATTATTAAAATATGCATAAAGTTATTGTTTATCAATTATCAGATATAGGAATTCTGTTCAAATTAGGAGAAAACATTTTCATTAATATCTCAGCGGGTTCAAACAACATGTTGCATTTTTGGAATTTAACGTGTGTTATTTATTCCTTTTTATCATACATACAGCTTCCATATTTTGTAGTCTCCACCTAAATATGATAACATACAACAAAGCTAACTCCTGTGAACATAAAGCATATAAATTTTGCTATGACATCCATATGCTAGACATAAATGGAAGTCGTAACTCGAACCCCTTCCGAGGAGAAGCAAATAATGTCACTGTTGTTGGTATTTTATAATAGAAGATATAAATTTATGCGAAAAAATAACATATCTTTAAGGAATTTTATTGAGTATGGTATTCCCTATATGCTAGTCTTAAATAAAAAAAAAACAACTTTATGAATCATTTTTAACAGTAAAAAATTATCTGAATAGTTATAAGTTTATTGTTTAAACACAATTTTTTTCAATTTTTTTAATAGGTTGTTAAAAAATTAAATTAATACCTAATACTTTTCAATATTAAAATTATTCAGCACATAAAATTGCTCTATTTTATAAGAAAATTGATATAAATCGTAATACATGAAGTTACTGAAAATACTTAAGTATTAATAATATTCTGTTATTATTAAATAATTATATTTTAATTTTAAAATAATATTTATATATTTTAAAATCTATTTTGTGACTAATTTTAAAATTTTATATAATTTTTGCTTTGTAAAACAACAAAAATAAGATGTATTTGTCGCGATAGGATGAGATGATGAATGGAGCGATGCCATTATGAAAAGTATAACAGGAAATTAAAGACTCTCTTTCAAATTACATGAAAATACAATACTGAACTTAATTAAAATTTAAAGTGAAACACTCAATATTGTAACACAAATTTTGAAAGTTGATCATTGATCTCTCACATTCAAGACCTATAACGTTTTCCTCAGTCAACCGAAATTCGGATCAATGATTATATCTTTATTATCATTATATTTGTTGATATTTTATGTAATTTTAAGAATTTTTCTGATCATTCTACAATTGTTGTTGTTATATTTTTTTAAATTTTTATGTCTTTTTATTGAATGATCTTTTCAACTTTTGTTTTATCTCTATTATTGGAGATAATAAAACTAACAATAACACTGAGATAATGAAACTTTCAAGACAAGCAATCCAATATACTTCGAATTTTTACCATAACTTTTTGTACTTTTAAAGATTCAGGAAGATGTTTTTAAAATTTAAATGCGTATATTTTAAATTACTGCAGTCAATAATGGATAATTTCTTATTGTTCCATAAGAAAGCAATATAATTTGTTTTGTTTTAACTCTTTAACAAAGATTTCTGAATCAAACTGATTATATACATTAAAAATATTAACTTAGCGCTTGTATAATTTCCCTCTCAATACTCAAATTTGTAATATTTTGTACAACTGTTCGAGATTATTAATCATTTAAGTTGCTCTGGTGTAAACTGTGTCCGATAACTGTTTAAACTTTTGTTATAAATAAAAAGTCGAACAATTCGGACACATCGGAAGCCAGACAGAATTTATTAAACGTATTTGTTAGCGTAATTGTGAGATTGATCCAATCAAACAAAGTCATAAATTGTTCATCTTGTATATAAGGCGAACAGATGTTTCGTACATGAATAGATTTACTTCCTCTTGAATTTGTTGGAAGTTCTAAAATATCTGTAGCTTTTAACTAGATTGCGAGCGATTCATTGATTAAAATAAATCGTAAAAATCTTATAAAAGAAGTTAAAAAGTATAAATTTAATCAATTTTTATTGATATTAAAAGAAAATTCAATTAAAATGATTTTTTTCTTCTCCTTTCGGAATTAGTTTCCGTTACTCTGTTGCGATATGGTAGTTTTTAATTGATGTTCTATGGAAATTTAACTGAATAATATCTATTTTTTGATGTTATTTATTTGTTAATATCGTGTTAAGTTCTCACAGCGTTGTTTATAACGTATTAGGGATTAAGTACCAGTATGCATATTTGATTAAACAGATTGGAAAATGCTATTATGCACTTAGTAATACAATAAAGTCTTCAATAGGGCAAGTTGAGAATTGTATAATTTATCACGTAGAAGTGAAACGGGTTGTCTTGGGCCTAGTTTATACGACTTTATTAATTGAAAATTTACAAAATGGAAATTTCCGATCATAAATGTTAAACAGTGAAAAGAAGCATGACATTAATCTGTAAGTATTATGTATTCCATTTGAAATTCGGACAGGAAGATTTGAGTATAAGAGTTATTCTGTCTCAGCGATTTGAAATGAAAGAAGAGCAAATAGATAAAATAAATTGAAATTCATAAAGTTTTTCGATGCATTAAAATAAAACAGTTCTTTTCTTTTATTTATATAGATTGAAAAGATCTTTTAAGCGATAACGTTTTAAATCGGTTTGCTGAATAAAATGATCCATAATAACTTCTGTTGAGAAACCAATTTCTGGGATTTTCTGAACCAAGAACAGGAATGTTTCAATGTTTCACTGGATGTATTTCGACTTATTTTAATTAAATAACTGTCGAGTGGTGGAATATTTAATATAAAGTTATTCAACTGGAAGTGGAATGAATGAATAGTTTGAAGTTTTATTTAAGAAATTCTCTGCACTTGTATCTAAAAATTGACTCATAATTGTGTATAATATTAAAGTTTAATAGCTTTTTCTTCCTTAGTATCATAATTATTAAAACTCTCGAAAAGTTGACTGGAATGATTTTTTTTTCTATTTGAAAAATACCACATTGAATCTCGTCATTTTCGTTCGCTTAAATGTTTTCGGGGAATCTGATATTGATGTGACGATCCTCAATTTTTCAATTTGTTTACGTGCTTCGGGTCTTATGATGAATTCGATTATAAATTAAACAATATTTGTTTATTAGCATATTTTATCCTATTTAGTTCTATTGCATTTCTCATCCGCACAAAAAAATTTGAATGATGATAACCTATTTTTTACAGTTTCTCTAATAATAATTTTTGGAATGAAAAAGTTCTTATTTTAATTGATTAATAAAAATTTCTATGATTCGATTTTTCAAACGTATAAATTACTACAATAAAATATTTATATTGTGACATAGATTAATTTAATGATTGTTTAACAATCCACTTAAATCTAATTATAAAGCGAAGTAGTTTAATATTAACTTTTTTTGTTTTTTATCATCTAACGTAAGGATTTTTACTTAAAATATCAATTGTTTACATTAGATAGAATTAATTTAATAGCGTAAAGTCTACATGATGGACTAACGTATCCAAATTTCATTAACGACAATACTCATCAAATCATCTTATTTTGAATCTAAATAGTTACCATTAGTTTTCAGAGTAGAAAATTAATGTTAGGTTGCTGATTTTGGCTTAAAATTGACATAATATACGGCCAATTCGACAGTGAAGAATCGACTTTTTCGTGTGCTATCGTATAGAGTTATCTGTCGACATGAAAAATTTATATTACATATATATACCGTAAGACACCGTTTAACGCGGAGGATACGTTCCAAAAACCAAGCGCTAAACGAAATAGCGTTAAATGAGGTCATCTTAACAGGTAAATAATGGAGATAGGTGAAATAGGACAGCGAATAAAAAAAAAAATATACGTGCCATTTTTTATTTTATTTTGTAACATGTATTATTATTGTTATTATTGTATTACATTAATTATAGACATTTTTTTATTGCTAATATCGATTTGTATTCATAAATAATTCATGAAAATCAAAAATATTCGAGTAAATAATTTATATTGGTGATGAGGAAGATTCTTTTTCATTTGACATTTGTTTTTTTCGTTAAGAAGTCAAAAGGCAGTAATCAAATTGCAGTTAAACTATAAACAACGAAAAAATATCGATGAAAGAAAAACGTTCTATCTTCAAGGAACTATAGTTTCAAGTGGCAGCATTCAGGTTGAAACTAAAACGGGATAATTATTATTTTTATTATTATAAAATAACGTTGATGACCGATCATAAATATGAACTGTCACCGCAACAGACTTTTCGTATTTACTGCACTGATATCAAATGCACTACGAAACGACATAGGCGTATCAAAGCAACAAATTTATGCGATTTCGGATTTATATGAATATAACGGTTTGAAAAACCTCGCCAAAATGAATAAATAAAAATTATACAATTCGAAAAAACAATCGCGTTATATGGAAACAGCGTTAAGCGGGGGTCTTACTGTAACTGCTATAGTAACTTTTAACAAAATTTCGTTGAATTGGGTATTTAAACATTTTAAAAGATCGCATCGCATCTAAATTTATATTGAAATTCCTTCTGATTTAAATTATTTGATTTTTTAATCGAATTCTTAGATTACTAATAATAAAAATTATGGTTTCTTAAATTTATTAACATTTTTTTTCATCTATTAAACATTATTTATCATTGAAAAGTTAATCGTAAATATCGCAATATAGAATATAAGTCACAATATTTTAATTTTTACTTTCTGTAATGAATTTTCTGAACAGATTAATATAGATAAACAGAATTTTTTAATTCTTTTCCTTTAGAAATTTTCGTTTTATGAAACAATTAATGGTAATAATGGTAAACAATTGCCATTATTACTTACAAAAGTTAACTAGTAAATATTTTTTTTCAATAAAAAAAAGTTTTAAAGGCCACATCCACTCGAATAAAATATTGAAATTATTATCTGATTACTCGATTTATAAATTTTATTAATATCAAGTTGCATAAGCAAATGTTGCAACAAATATCAAGTTGCATAAAAAAAATGATTAAATATATATATTTTTTCTGATTTTTTGCTTAATTTCCGAAAGAAATGGAAGCTTTTAAGGTCGGAGCAATATCTGTGTCTGTCTGTGTGTCCACCACTTTTGATCTAATTAGTAGATTTTAATGAAATTCGGTAGTTATGTTCTCCTATTAAAAGATACCTCCACGCTGTATCCTTTAATCCTATAGAATCGACTATTCTTTCAGGGTAGAATTTCATTTTTATAGCAATTTTCGTTTATATTATTGTCAATAGATGTCGCTAAGTGTTAGCAGTATAGGGATAATATATAGCTTATCTGATTTCTTAACACAACACCATCTCAATTTCTATCATAATGATGTCACAGTATTGATGTCATGTCATCATGATGTATAACAATGAATGCTCCATTGTTATACACATAACAATAATAGCAAAGCTATTATTGTTGTGATGTAGTGTTATGTCATTGTGATGATGTTAATTTATATCACAATGATACGACATTACATCATCTATGCTGATTAAATTACCTTTAAAACTGGATAAACAAAAACCAATGAATTCTAAATGTTAAGTAAATGATACCTTTGGAAAACAGGCAATTTTAGTTCTTTCTATAACTTCTTGTGTTTCTTAATCTTCATACACACTATTAAAAATAATCAAAATTTATTTTATTCATCTTAACTCGTTATATATATTCAATTATTTGTTAATTTTTTTACTTTCTAAAGAAAAATGAGCTTGTAAGACCACCACTCTTGATTGTAAGTCTGTCTCAGCCTAATAGTTTTTGAATTAATTAGTAAATTTTCAAGAAATTCTATAAATATATTTTGCTATTAAAAGTAATCTTGACAAACATTTAAATTTCTGATATAATCTCTTAATATATTTTGAATTAGTTAATAAATTTTTTTGAAATTCAGCAGGGTAGTCTCAGTATAGAAACTGACCTCAATGACATATCAATTAGCTTTGCAATTTTAGTTCTTTCTATATCTTCTCATCTATTTGAGAATATTCACCATTAAACTTCTCAGATTATTATTGGAGGTAATATAAGAACTTAAGATTAGACTATCAAAATGTTTCAATTTTGGCCTCTTCAGATTATGCAGATTTTAATTGCACATCTTTCATCATTCAAATTAGCAAATATGTTTGAAAAACTAATGACTAGGTCTTTCCAATTATGTATTATTATTATTATTGCATTTTGATTAGTGATGGCCCATCTATTTATCCTCTATTTATTAATTTCTCCACCAGCTATACATCCTTATAAGCACTTTTCTCTTTTCCTTATTTATTTATTTCACAATTTTATTAAACCTGTTAATATTGAATTTTTTCTATAACTTTATTGGATAAAAATTCAATTTTTCTCTTTCTATTTAAGTATTATGTTCAAAAATTTTAAAAGCTCTATCAATTATGTATCAAAATCAAGTTAACTTGTATCATTTATTATCAGCTGATCAGATATAAATGTACAGTGTATTTGATACTTTTGACATATATTAATTATTTAAAATTCATTTCCTTAAATATAGATTTAAATTATTAATACTCATTATTACCTATATCAGCAATTTCATAAGACATATTAAATTCTTCAAGACAAATAATCTTTCAATTTTTCTGCATATTTTATTACTGACAATTAAGATATCACCATTAACATATTCTGCACCCTGATATAAGTTGAATAATGACATTGATTTTGACTTTTCTAAATAATATTTTGACCACTTGATCCAACAGAAAATCCTTCTTCTGAGTATAAAGAATTATTCCCTAGTTTAAAAAGGTGAATATAAACTGAAAAAGCTCAGAACTATAAGGAATCCTTGTATTTCTTATATACAACGGAACTTGATAGCTAATGATTAAGCTCAAAACTTTTTATGGGAAAGTACTGCATCAGCCTTCATTTACATTTGCATTCAATACAAAATAGAATATAAAACAAAGAATGATGAGGAAACTGAACTGTCAAAAACATTTTTTGTATGAGAATAAATTATTTATTCTGCTATGTAGCATCATTATTGAAAATATAATAAATAAAGATAACATCAATATGGAGAAGTGATATAGTATAGAAAAATAATAATAAAACATTGTAATAAAAGATACTGTATTATATATTTAAGTTATAAATGCATTTATAAATATTCTAATTTTTAAATTATTTTCATAGTATTGAAATTCAATATTGAAAAATTATTGAAAGTTCACTATACTACTTTATATAAATTAAAACTTATTTTAAATTAAAAATAGATTTTTGCTTGAATAATATATTTTAAAATTATATTTTATTTTTATAAAATATAATTTTATTATACTATAACTTTAAAAAATTCAAAAATAATATTGATTTGATGTAAGACTGGTAATAAAAAAAAAGGTAATTTTCAACGTTTCATTATGTACTTCTGGTTTTGCTCAACTTTAAATAATTTTATCTTAATGAGTTTTCACACGCTAATGATGTCCTATTTTATAAATATTTTATCTTGTTAAATTTTTATTTTATAGATTGAAAAACAGTCTGATAAAGAAAATACACACACACACACACACTCATTATAGTAAGATCATTGAGAATAAATTGATATTTAATAAACAGTGAAAATTAGCTTTTTCAATATATTCTTATTTTGTTATTATAAATAAACTTTGATATTGCAATATTTATTTATATATTGCATAACTTCAAATATTCATGATTAATATATTGATATACTGATGATAATTTAATTATTAATATAAAAATCTTTTCAATTAATGATTAAATTCTATATTTAGAAATAATTACAAAAATTAAAAAATTATATATTAATAGATAACTATAAATTAATATTAGATATAAATCGTTTTATTTCAGTGAATACACATTGAAATAACTTTTTCAAATAAAAACAAACATTTTGCTCAAAATATTTTCAACCACATCAAATGTTCATTATTGTAATTTCAAACATAAAAATTTAAAACATTCCCATTTTAAATTTTTAGATGAAGATAGTATATATTTAGCTGAAAACATTTCTATTTGTTTTTGCCTGAAAGAGCTGTTTATTTCCTATGTATAAATATAAATCTTTGAATAAGCCATTTGCAAAAAAAATTAACATATACAATTTTATCAAATACAGTTCAAGACAAAAAGAAACATCTTTTATTAAACTTCATTATTTATTATATTTTAACATCTATTTCCAATTTTCTGTGCAGAATTTATTACAATATAATATTTTATTCACTAATATAAATTTGTCCTTAGAAGCATCTAATAACAAAAACTGTTATTTTAAATTTTCTATAAATAAAAATTTAACAATTTTCTTCTTATATATAAATAAACATTAAAAATTTCCTATATAAATATAAATATATAAAATAAAATATTAAATAATAAAAATAAGTATGAAATGTTCATCTATTTCTTAAATACAAAGTTTTTACTTAAAATACTTTTAATGGACGGTTGACTAGTTAGATTGTAATATTTATGAGGAACTGTCAGACTGATACTCCAACACTCAAACCATTAACTTTTTTTTGTAATACATTCACAAGTCTTTCCAATCTAAAAGAAAAAAATACATTAACCTATTCATATCTATATCATAGTATCAAGATAATTTATAAACAAAT
This sequence comes from Androctonus mauritanicus, assembly GCA_011317285.2. Lineage (NCBI taxonomy): Eukaryota > Metazoa > Arthropoda > Arachnida > Scorpiones > Buthidae > Androctonus > Androctonus mauritanicus. The sequence goes on from WUQG02029096.1 coordinate 28,916, forward strand.
TAAAAAAAAAAAATATTTTTAAACACTTAATCTAAATATATTTTATTTTTAATAACTTGGTATGAATAGTTTTATAAGAAAGAAAATAACAAGATATCAAAGATTTATATGCAGGAATATACCTCACATAACACCATACATACAGCTAATGCATATATTATTTTACATAAGTTAAAATTTATTATCGACTAAGTGGCCATGCATATCAGCCAATACCAATTAATCAGCCAATTATTAAGTACAGTTAAACACACGGTAGCCATTTTCTCACATCAATAACACAGTGCTGTTATGTTATGGGAGTCTAAAAAAACTAAACAGTCTTTAGACAGGTTCTTGGTATGGCGAGAATCAAATGCAAACATTTTTTTATGTAAATAAAAGTATTTATAAAAGTAAGGCTATTTTAATTTATTTTTTCCATTTTTATATGCATAAACACATAAAACTAAAAAATATAGATTCTGTGCACCAGAACAAATTAAGTTTGTAAGCCTATAGATACCATTGTATTATTAAATATGTATTTAATGGTCTTGATATGTATCTGAATCTAAAACATCCTCATCTATGAGGTCTACAGATGAATTATTAAAAGATTGTGTAGCTGTTATGATCAACTATTATTACAATAAAAATAAATATGATTGGAAGATCTTATCAGTTACAGACTTTTTAGTTTTCTTTGAAAAGCATTGTTGATGAAAAATATTTTATTTAAAATTTTTATATTTTAAACTCCTTCCTGATCAAGAACATATAATCCTTTATCATTTCAACAGAAGCAAATATACTTATGATTTAAGCTCTTTTCCACCAATAATAATCAGTGGCGTAACTGAAAACTGAGAGGCCCTCCCGCAAAAATGTTGATGGGGCCCCCCTTTTTTTAATTGATCAATATAATTTATTTTAAACGCCATCATAACGAATATAACGTTTTCTTTCAACTAATTATCATTGATTTGAATTTCTTTCATCATTATGAATCATATCTGTAAAAATGTAATTAATATAGAAAATGAGAGTAAATAATACGCTATACAGGCAACAAAATACAATCTATTAATATAAATAAAAGTATATTTTAAATGTACGTTTGATAAAATATATACTTTAAGCTTTAAATGGCAAAAAAACACACGTGTCCTTTTGCCCTACCATTAGTTTTGCATTTTAAAGTTATAAAACTAAAAAAAAATGGTAGCAGCACAGTGAACACAGTTAACAATTGGAAAGGCTTTTAAGTTACTAAGACACCAAACATAACATTTTTGAAACTACGATTAAATATAAAACCCATATTTACTAAAACAAAAATATTACTTGATGGCGGCTTTAAATGAAAATCTCGTTTTGCCTGATAAAGTTTTTAAGCATAATTACAAGTTCTTTTAAGATTTCAATGGATTCGTTTGGCGAAAAATAAGCACATATGTATACAATATATAATATATTTCTAATATGCAGTGCCAATTTTAATATCCTAAATATTACTAATTTCCTTAAATGGTGTCCGTTTCCCCCACAGTTACCTTATATAGGAGAGAACGTAAGTGTAAGATAGAGCGGGCGAAATTCAAAAATTACGAAGTCGAATCTATTCCA
>WUQG02029097.1:0-11100 GCA_011317285.2 Androctonus mauritanicus
ATTTTTTGCCGGAACTGGAGAAAAAGAATGTTAGATCGAGGAAAACATTAGATCGAAGTTTTACTGTAATATGATATAAATTTTTGTAAAAAGAGCATGATACATTCATGAATTACTTAAATAATATGATAAAACAGATAATTAAAATTAAATTATGTTAAAAATATATTTCTATTATTTTAATATCTGATAAACTAAAAAAATTAAGAATTGTTCCACTAATTTTAAAATAAATGAAACAACTAAGATTTGCTTCAAAAAAATCAGCATGGAAAAATGAAGATACAAAATAAATTTTTATTTAAAATTTAATAATTGTATTTAGATTATATCTGTGACTAAACTGCAATTCTTAGTTCTTTAGATACATATCATTTTCTTCTATAAGTCAAAATTCAAAATTTTTTATAAAACACACTTTGACAAAAAAAAAAAATATTGTAAAATTCTAAAAGAATATTTATAGTATTTCTTAAAATTTATTTTATTTTGAAAAAGTGACAGTTTTAAAAAACAGGAAGTAAATATTAAAAACCCTGATATCGAATTTATAAATCTTACAGCATTCACTATTTATTAAATGAAATATAATATTTACATTCTTGATTGAATTCTTCTTTAAAAAATTTTGGGTTTTTAATTACAATTGATAAATAATGGAATTTCAAATTATGATATTTTTTTTTTTTTTTGGTTAAATTTGGCAAAGCAGGGTTTTCTTGGTTTAAATACAGGATAATTTATTTACATTTGTGATAGTTTGAAGAAAATAAAAAAGTGAAATTATAAAATAGGAATATACTAAAACTGTCTACTGAAATAACTAATAAAATAAATAAATTTACTATTTATTTTATTTCATCAATTTTTGATTATTCATAATGAATTATATCCATTAATCCTAATAAAAATTAAATGGTAATATATTTGGTTTTGTAAATTTTAATATTTTTGAATTCCCATACATTTACAAGCTATTTATAACATTTATTTTAGAAATAAGTATAATTGTTAATTTAGCAATTGAAAAATTAAAAAAATTACAATAAATTAAATAAAAATTATATTAATACAAAAATAATTTTTATCATGTAGTAATACAGGTGCTTTTTTAGTTACAAACATAATTCATACATAAGTTTTGTTTGTAACTCTGGTAGTACTGTTATTTATCCTCAAAAAATACTGAAATAACTTTATATGCTGTATTTTATAATGTGTTACACAGCTGGACCAATTAGAAGTTTCTTATTTCACAGATATGAACAAAAATTTCAATTATAGAGAGAGCATTTTTTTTGCGTAATCACCATCATCTTGAAATACTACCACAATATGTTAACTTATTGGGTAATTTTACATTATATTGGTTGCTAAAGCATTCTATCACCATATTGTTTAAAATTATCGAATAATTTTTGAAATTTCACGTTTGTAAGTATGAATGTTCATAATTAGAGGATTGCCTGTATTTTCAATTACAAATTATAATAATTGAAAAAATATATTTAAATATATTTGCAATATTAAAAAGCATATTTATAATTATAAGTACTAAGTACAATTCACTCCAAATATTAAACTGAAAAATTAAAAAAGAATTTTAACTTTAGTTCAGGGATGACTAATTCTTAAAATAACCATGTTTTTATATTCTAGATTATGGTTAACCGTTACTTCAATCACTGAATATTTGTTGGTGTTATATATATTGATAACTTATAATACTGAAAATATTTATATTTTCAGTATTATAAGTTATCAATTTATATTTATTAAGCTATATATTATTTTATATAATTCAAAATAAGTAAAGTAATACTGAAGTTTCATTATTTTTTATCTCTAATCCTGCTGAAATAACCTGTTTATTGTTCTCTATTTTGTTTCAAATCTAATAAGAGAGAAAATAAATAATATTACTCAAATCAATTTGTATGAAATAAGAATACTTTTTTACCTATGATGCTTTTATTCTTTTTCAAGATTGATCAAAAATGGATAGACAACAACTAAAAATTTTAAATTTTCATTGTTTGTTGTAAGATTAACATTTTATACATATTAGATGAATGTATATATATATTGTTTTATTTTTATTCAATTATCTTCTACTCAATTTTTTATTTTTCACTTCTGTAAGTTAAAAATTAGTGAATATTTTTTACTTTATCTCAAATGTTCAAATAAAGTTTCTATATACATCATTAAAAACCACAAGAAAAATTTGAACAATATCAAACAGTTCTTTTTATTTGATCTTGAAATGTGCTGTACCTTCAGTATGACTTCACTGCAACTGAGCAATTATTTTCTTAGTAAAAGTTCCCTAGATTTTCTCTATTTATTACTTTACTTCAAATTCATTTAAATATTTGTATGTGCATTATATTTGAAAAGTTTTGTATCTATTTCAGGAAAAAATTTGTATCCCCTTGAATGGAAGAAAATATTTTATGAAGTAGGTCTGTTATTTTAGCAGAATTTTTTGGATAAATATTATTTGATCTGAATGAAATTTATATTTATTATTAGAATTACTAAAGCAGAACTGTTCAATTATGATCTTATGATAATATGTTTGTAGCTCTTAGATTCTGAAAAATAATTATTATATTAGAAAGAAAATTATACTTTATTTGTAAATTTTTATTTTTCTTAGACTTATCAAATCATTTTTAAGTCAAAAATATATAAATGTATATATATATATATATATATGCAAACAAATTTATTTTGTGATTGAGAAGAATTTAATAAAGTGTTGTAATTCTAATAAGGTTTAAAATTAGTCAGCCCAGCACACGAGAATCAAACATAATGAAAAAGCTTAAATTCAAACTACGAAAAAGATCAAAATACTTAATTCATTAATATTGTTTTACAATAAAATTCATTTTCAGTTTTCAAATATTCAATAATCAAATTGTTTATTCTTTGTAACTGTGCTTATTTATATATCATAATTTTTTCTTTTTATGAAAAATACAAGCGACTTTAACTTTGTAATGACAGAAAAATAATAAATAAATTGATTATTTTTCAAAATTATAATTTCTAAGTTATATAAAAAGTTCATGAAAACTTTGAAACTAAGTTGTTATTATTTAATTAAAATTTTATATACTTACTGAACCACTTAAATGCTTTTGAACAGGTGGATTAATCAATGTTGTTGTAGCATAAGGTGCAGGAATGGATGGAAGTTCTTTCTTGTAAAATGTTGTCATATTATGTGTATCTACTTCTGCATAATCAGGAGCACTTACACTACATAACAGGGGAGAATAAACACTGTGATAATTTAAGAGAGAAGCATCTTAAATAAATTATATACTATTTTTATCTTAAAATAATCCATTTTTAAATACAACAGCAAAATAAACAATTACTATTTATTACAATTTAAATGTAGAAAATTGTTTATTTGAAATATTGAATATAATAGAAAATCAGGGAATTAAACTAAACAAATATAGAATTTCTGATTAAACAAACACTAGCAATCATCATCTTTCTACATAAAAATTTTAAAAGTAGAGTTTAAAATTTTTCCCTAAAGGAAATAATTAATTGCATCATTAGAGTATATGATTCAAATTAGTTTAATTTCAGAATATTTAATTCAATTTTTATGATATTAATAATCATATAAAAATTATTTATAAATTTTAATCTTCTAATATTTAATTAAATTTTTCTATAATAAAGCTTAAATAAATTTTTAACAATTTAATGATTTGAAATTATACTATTTTATTTGGTTACTTTGTTAATTTATAAAATTTTTAAAATCAGAACAACATTCTGTTAAATTTTAAATAATTAGATTTTTATCGAATAATAATATTTGTTTTTTAAAATACTGATGTGAAAAGGAATATATATTTCATTTGAAAATGAATACTGTATTATTAAATTATTAAGACACTGTGGATCTGATAAGAGACAGTTCCATATAATGCAGAATTACAAGTAATTATAACATGTTAAATATAGATAGTCCCCAACTTATGTAAATCCAACATACATAGATCCTATATACTTATGTAGAGATTTCTTGACTTACAAGAAAATATACTGATCTAAGCAGATAAAGTTATAACACAGATTTATGAATAATTTTCTCTTAATTTCATCATTTAGCATATATAAATATATTTTACATGCTTATTAAGTTAGTTTTAATTAACAAGTCAGGCCAGGACCGAAACCCCCTTCAGGAAAACAAAGCATGGGATTTGGAATTAAACTGAGTTACTTATCATTTGGATCTTCTAAGATTTTAAGTGATTGCTTTACCATGTAACTTATGTGCGTATTCTTTTCAAAAACTATTTTTAATGTTGCACTTTTGTGATGCACTAGTAGTATGTAGAATATGTTCTGACATATGTTTTGACTTATGTAGGGTTTTGTAAAATGATCTACTTATGTAAATTAGGGATTTTCTGTAATAGGACACTATCTTTTCTCATCTATTATTACATATTATTTTTTAGTAAAATAACATTATATAAATTCTAAAAATCAAAATTGAATGTTTTTTATTATTTTTGTTTCTATCACAGCCATCAACAAAATTTTCATTCAAATTCCATACAAAAAATCATTATAGATATTTATAAGCAAATTGTTAACTCTGATTGCAAATTTTCTCACATATTTCCCTTAAAAGATATGTGAGAATTTTATCAACAAAGTCATATACAACAAGCATATATGACTTATTTAAAATTACAAACAAATAAAAGCACATTATATATTATTATACTGCTTGAATTTGTTTATAAATTTTGTTGATTAACAGCATCATGATGCTGTTAATCAACAAAAATTGTAAGTTTTAACTATATATTCTTTTTTCTTTTTGCTCGTTTATAGATGGACAATGGTCACTGTAATGTCATTTTTGATTGACATGTTGACTATTGCATATACCAGGGGTGGCCAAACTTCATGTCATTACAAGCCATACAAAAATTTCAAGTACTTAAGAACCACATCAACTTTTTTGGATAATTTTAACAATGGTTTCAAAAACTGTATATATTTCACATGCATTTGTTTCATATAGATGCATATTATTTTTTACAATAAATGAACAAATTACAAATATATATTTTTTAAAATTAAATAGGTATTTGCACCATATTAATTACTGACTTTCATGATACGGAGCCATGTTGAAGATACCAAACAGGCACATGTCACTTGTGAGCTGCAGTCTGGCCACTGTATAAATCAGTAAATGGAATATAAAATGGATTATTTATAATGTGATCAAATATTCTGTACTCCAAAGTCTGTGGTTTTTGGGGTTCTATGATATATTTACTCAAATATAAGCATATTTTATTTCTACTATAAACTTTTTCTTTATAAACTTAATGAATTGTTTTTCATAAGTAATTATTTTTGTTAAAATTTCTTAAAAATTATTAGCAATAACAGAATTTTATTTATCAACTATTAGATTTATCTTATTTGCAAATAGTTAGAAAAATTTATTCATTATCAGTATTTATTAAGTTAAAAAGGAATATTACTACTAAATAGAAATAAAAGTACATTAAAATCAATATACTCTAAATTGGCAATTATTAAGTATTAATTAATCATATAATAATAAATAAGTATCAATATATCAATAAGTATATACTGTATATAATGTATTACTTTCATATAATAATGAATATTTAAAAATATAAATATATAAAATATCTGAATTTAACAAATTAAATGAAAATAAAGATGAGAATATTTTTTTACAAAATAATTTTTTATATTAAATGTTTTGAATTAAAATAATAAATATCAAGATCAAGTTGAGACACTTGACTAAATTATATAAATAAAAATCAAAACGATTTTTGCCCTCATTGATCTTAAACTAACCCATAACAGGCTAGTTATTTTTCTTGCCATTATCAAGTGAGCAGCAGAATTGTTTTTAAATATAAAACATAATATATCACTCTAGTACTTTTAGAAATACTTTGATCAGGCCGTAAACTGCATTTATAAAGTATGTGCATATTTTTAAATTTTTTACTCTGGTTGAGGGCCCAACAACTTAATAATACCTTAGGATCTAAAAAGGATAAGTATGGAACTGGTGCCAAAGATAACCCATTTGACTCTAAGCTAAAAAATTGAATCTGCTATTAATTAAAGGCCACTTTATTACAAGGCATATTTATAGTTAAAATTAACTAGAGAAATTGCAAAAACATATTGGAATTTAAAATTTAAACAGTTCACACTTTCACATAAAATTCTGAAATATTTCTAACAATAAAATTAACATGAATTCTATATATCCCTATTGTAAACCTGGTAAGGTTATATCTTTTTCTTTATGTCAAAAATTATTTTTTAATTTTATAATTATATAATATTAACTGCTAACATTTTATCTTTATAATTATTGTTACAATGATGTCACTATTTCTACATTTTAAATATATATTGTAATAGCATTTATTATTGCAATATTTATTAATAATGAAAAAATTATTATTTTAATATTTAATAACTGCTTTTGTTTTATTTATTTTAAATTTTTTTTATTATTGAGAATAGTTTTTATCTCAAATATTGAAAATAATTCATTAAATTTTTGAATATGAATATATAGTGATTTATTAAAACAATTTTTATTTTATGAAAAATATATCTACCGGTATTATTCAATAAAGATTTAAATAAAAACTTAACAATATAAAAAAACTTTGTTAACAATATTAAATATAGTAATTAAATATAATACATAATAATAGTAAATCCATACCTATATTTAGATATAGGAAAACTGAGGAAACAACATAGGGGAATCAAAATGGAATGGCTAAAATTGCATAACTTTTTCTTTTTCTTAACTGATAAACCTGATATATTCTACAGTTAACAACATAATACAGTTTCGTGGATTGTGATTAACAGAAAAATGATAAAGCATTCAGAGATATTTTTACAATATAAAGAAACTAAATATAAAAAGTAGCAATAACTATCATGACTGGTTTTGAAATACTCAAGTACTACAATAAACTAACTATGAAGTGACAGAAAATAATGTCCTGTAAAAAACAATTTTTCCAACATGTTAATATAAATTATCACTGAATTACATATTTCATTAAATGTTTCTATGAAACTTAGATTACTTTTCTTATGTTATCAAAGTTATTCTGTACTTCATTCTAACTCATCTGTTGGTAACAAAACAAAAAACTGACTATGAAGTTGAAGAAAATGTGGAAAAAGTTTGTGAAAAATAATTCTTTTTGTGAGCAATCCTGCAAAATTATGGACTAGAAATAATAAGAATAATTCAACTAGTATAATATAAATTAGAAAGAATGAATAATAATTCTAAAATTAATCAACATATCCAGAAAATTTCTAACGGAAATGCTAAAAATTTTTATATATATATTTGCTTAGAAAATTTATAGATAGCTACTATTTGCTAAACAAATAATGTATATAACTTATGTTGCTTTATGTAGAAATAATATTTTTAAATTATTTTATTTATATATATTTATATTAATACAATTTAAATTAAAAAAATTTTTTTATTTATAAAATTAATTTAAAATTTTGTTTCAAAATACAGTATAGACAAACCTTCAGACTCCACTCAGATGCATTACCAATATTAATTGCTAGGAATTTATTTTTGACTTATATAATTATTTTTTTTATGAAAGAAATTTTATATTAAGTTTAAAATATTAAAGAATGTTATATCTCATTTTATTAATGCTTTTTTATAAATACATTCATTCATTTTTCACTTTAATTCTTCATTTCATATGAACATTTTTTCATTATTTAATAATTAATTCATGCATAATTCACTTTTCTATTTAAAAGATTAAAATATTTATTACTTTTTTCACATATTATTTTTTATTCAAGTAAATATAGACACAAGCTCAATCTTTTAAGGCAGAAATGTTTAATAGATTTTACATTTATAAATAATGGTAGAAAGTGATGTCCTTGAATTTTATTATAGTAATTTTTTTTATCATCATCATCATCATTAATTGAAAAATATTTTTTCATTATAAATTTTAAATAGAAATTAAGATTATATATTGCAAATGTAAAAATTTTAAATCATTTAAATTAAACAATTATCAAAATGTTATTTAATTTTAGATTCATTAATTTACAAAAATCTTTCAAATCATTAAAATTACCTGGAATAATTAAGATCACTAGATGAATCTAATTTATTTAGTAGTTTTGTTTCACTCATACTATTCCCTTTACCAGAATCAGCAGGTCTCCATGCTTGATTAATCCACAGTGCTTCACGAGCATTAACACCAACTCTGAAAATAAATAAAATTTAAATTGATGTTTTAAAATTCAAATTATAATCATTATTAATTTAATTAATTGTTAATTGATTAACTGATTGAAAATATTGTTAAAATTTATATTCTTAATTCATTTAGAAAATGTAATTTAAAAAGAATTTTTTTCCCTTGCATATTCTATTAACATAATAAATAATAGATTATTCATCAATTTATGTGCTGTTAATGAAAATAAGATTAAATATAAATCAAGAATTTCAGATTTTTAAAATATTATATCTATTCTATAAGCTATTCAGCTGTACTATATTAAGCTAAAATAATTAGAGAAACAATTTTTTAAGTAAAGAAAATGTATTAAAAAAATAATTTCACCTGATATCTTCTGCTTTATGAACTGGAACTGTAAATAAATTATTAATTTATTTAAAATTATCATTAAAAAAATATTACTTTTATTGATATACAAAAAATATTAAAATTAATACCTGTTAAATGGGCCCCAAGAGCTTTTTGCCAAGCTAATCTTCGACGCAAAAATATCACTACAAAAAAAATTGATAGGAGTAGACAAAGCAAGCCACCAATTAATGCAATACACCAGGGTTGTCTAAGTATGTCATGAAAGTTTGATAATGAGGTAGCTGAAGGACCATTAGCTAATTGATTATGTAATAAACTTGGATCTGAAAAGATCAAATTAAAATTTGAATAAATCTTTTCCTAATATTTTAAAACTGTAAAATGCACAAAATGAAATAAAAAAATATTTCTTTTTACATATTTTATTATATTTAATTAAAAAAAATTCTATAAATAAAAAAATTATTGTAAAAAAGAAAACAGCATATTTACCCATTCTTAAAGATACAGATGAAGTGAATGGTCCCAATCCAACAGAAGTGCGTGCTACAGCACGTATGGTATAAACGGAACTTGCAGTAAGATTGTTCAATGTGAATGATGTAGTTGTAGCATTAGTAGTTATATTAGAGTGAAGTGAAGAACTGTTCCCCATAATATGAATCTATAAAGATTATTCATATATATATATATATATATATATATTATAATAATATATAAATATAATAATATAATTATATATTAATATTTAAATATAATTATTATATTTTATTAAAATTAAATTTTTACATTTTATACTTACAGTATAACCTTGTAATATACCATTGCGATGTTGAGGTGGAGGTGGTGACCAAGATACTGCTGCACTTGTCATATTAATTACCTGAACATGAAGATTATCAGGTGGTGCTGAAGGCACTAAAAAAGAATTTGCAGCATGTTTAAATGATATCAAATAATCTTGATTCTATTTGTTAATTTAATGAAAAATGCTTTTACCATCTTCTAAAGTTTGAGCACTTCTTGAATTACTTGGTGGACCTTCTATGCTCTTATAAAATGGAACTAAAAAAAATTCATATTTTGTGAATTTTCTTAAGTCAGTAAGAACATATGAAGAAGCTCCACCATTTAATACTGTGACCATATTATATTTTTGGGAACCTCCAGTTAAATCTCGAAATCTAATATAAAATCCTTCAACATATTCTTGTCCACCTTGAATCTGGAAAATATACAATTTATTCATTATAATTAGTTTATGAAATTTGTGAATTAAAAACTGTCCTTCTATAATAAAGTGTAAAATTATCAATTTTAAATAACTAATTCAAGCAAAATTCTAATTTCTGAAAAAATAATTACAAATTATAGGGAACTTATGTAATAATTAACATTATAGAAGTATTATTAGGAGATAAAAAAGAATATAATTAAAAACTGATTGTAAAGTATATTTAAGACATTGTTAACATTATCATATTATCTCAGAAGGATTCTTATTATACAGTGGGTCCTTGTTTGTCATCATCTCACTTAATGTTATTTTGCTATCATGTCATCAGCAAAACTAAATTAATTAATTAAAAATTTAAAAATTTTAATGCAGTGAAATGAAATAAAGTCCTGTTTTCTAACATTTCCCTTCATAATAGTGAGAAATGAGTGGAAATCTATAATTATAGGAAACAAGATACTATATTTTATATGAGTCCTGACTCAAATATACAGAGTTCCTGGAAAAGCCTTTATACATTCTGTTAACTTTCAATTAGTGTTGTAGTGCTTCAGAAATAAGGTCTACATATAGGAAAGTGACCATGCACTATTGATTGAGAATGATTGCAATGCTTCTAGCAGAAAATTGAAGAACTTAGAAATCTTACCTCAAAACATTAGCAAGAGAGGAGAAAATTTTCAATTACAAACTTTTAGAACATTTTTTAATTAGTACAGAAAAACATGTAGTTTGCACAAAACATGTACATAGGCAATAAGAAGAAAGTAAACAAAAAGTGATTTAACTGCCACAGACAGTAAAAATAAGGTAAAATAAGTGCCAGATTCACCAGATTTGACTCCCATGGATTTCTTTCTTTGATTCATTCAAGGAACAGGCTTATGCAATGCAGCCAACAAACATGCAAGATTTAAAAATCATATCACTACAACTTACACAGATGTGACTCTTACAGACTGCTATATTGTACACAAAAAATGTTTTGTTTCAGGTTTAAATAGGTATTATACTGCTTCTTTCTAGTCAAAATGAAAATAAATAAACACAGCACTATTTAGCAATAGAAATATTATTATATTTCTATACAGTCTATACACAGCTCTAGCAAGTATAACATTTTAATACGTAAAACGTTTTCGGACCTACTAAGGGTCCCTC
>WUQG02029108.1:0-11100 GCA_011317285.2 Androctonus mauritanicus
GCTGGGTCTAACTTCATTGGCCTTGGGTCAGTGTTTCTGCTGTTATAGATTGCAATTGTTTCGGCAATCTTTTCTTTCCTGGGGTCGTCCTGTCTTCTTACCAACCTGATTTATGATGAAATTTGGTCCAAAAATTATGAACTGTGCAGTCATAAGTTGCAAATGCTCAAAATTTTTGGATTTCTTACTATTACAATTATTAGAATACTATATGTTATGTTAATAAATATAAAAAACAAAACTACAAGAATCAGACACAAAAAAGGAATATTTTCCACATATCAGACCATCAGATCTGGGAATCAGACTCAGATCAATTGCATTGATCAAAAGCAGAAATTTATCAATGGATCAAATTGATGACATAAGACATATAGAAATAATTTTCTCCATAGAAATTCAATATACTGTATTACAATTAAGACAATACAATTGCAAAATAGATTAAAATGAAATGTAATAAAAGTTATCAGAAAAACTTAGGAAAACAAAATAAAAACATGAAATTATGAATTTTTCATTTGCCATCATGTATTAATTATTTATTAGTTCTGGTCTCCAATGTCTGTCTGTTTATTTTCTCAAATATTTTAAATCTGATACTTCTATATAAATCTTTATACCAACAGAATTCACTTAAGAAGTGCATTTTGTTTTAACAACAATATATCACTGATAACATTTAAAAAATCTTTAGAAGAATTACTTTATGATAAACAGTTTGTATATATTAGATGTACAGAATGAAAACCACAATGAATAAAATGATGAATGCATAAAAACTGCAAAATGTGAGTAATATCTGCTTGTGATGGTTGCATCAGTTATGAGAGAGCTAAGAAAAAATAATTTTTCCACATATATCCAAGATTGTATTATTTTGAATTCAGATAAATTGAGATGTGTAGATTATAACTGATTATAATTCAATGATTTTAAAAGATTATATTGGTTAGATTGAAATTTTCTAACAAAATGATAAAATATTAATCATAAATCAAATTTGCATATAAATAGAAATTATATTAATATATTAGAGATTGTACACAACTTAAATAATGTACAGTCATTGTTTGTGAAATTAAATAACTTTAATAACATACCATAGTTATGAAAGTCTGAGAAATGAAATAAGTAAATTAGAGATACTAGCAGTGATATGCTGGAGACTCTTATATAAGCTGATTGTTAAATTTTTGGAAATTTTTTGAGGCAGTAAACATTCTAATGATTATACATGTAGATATTTCTATTTTTCTTTTCAAGTGGTGCATTTCATTCACCATATATTCACTTGTAGTTAAATTGTAAATTAACCAAATAAAAGTTTAATATGTTGATAAAACCAGATGATGTGCTACTTTTGCTTTTTGATGCCATTTTGAATTTTCTCATTTCAAAACAGATGAAAAAGTTTCTGCTACAAAATCAATTGTTCTGTATTGTATATGTATATGTGGGTTTAAATGTCTTTTTATGAATATTTAGAATTTATTTATTACAATTAGTGTTCCTATTTTCAATGTATTTGATGCTTCATATTTGAAAAATACAATAAATCTGAAAACTTGTGAACTGAGAACTATCTGTGCTTATTTTTTCAGTGAGCCAGTTGTTAAAAATTTACCAGTACACTGTTGGATACTGTTATATTGACATGTGCAAAGTGGTGATTAATTAATAGTAGTTTGTTTTAAAAGTATATAGCAATAAATTTGAAATGAAAATATATCTGATATAATCAGTGAAGAGAATAAGCAGTCATAAAAATAATTAATTCTTTATTTAATTGCATTAGTAATAAAACATTTAAATAAGGTTAATGACTATATGCAAGAAAAATTTATTAATTTATGCATTGGAGACTATTAGTTTTTATATAAAACAAAATGTAATCATTGATTTAAAAAATTATAATAGATTAATTGATCAGTGATAATATTATTTCTTTATAAAAACAAAAAATTAGTTTTTAAAATAGAAAAATTGATACACATTAGTATAATTAAGGCAAACATTTGTAAAATGAATGTTTGTAAATTTAGGAATATTTGTAATGCATTTATTAACTTCAATTAAATAAAAATTGTTTGAATTTAAGATAATGGGTTAAACTAATTTAGAAAAATGTTTTGTCTAACGTATTCATAAACTGTTCTTAAAAATTAATGAGCATCAATGAATATAGAAAACAAAAAGAAAATGTTAAAAACATTCAAGATTAATTATTAGCTGCAATTTAAAAACTTTAAATAGCAGAAAATTAGAGATGGTTAAATCAGATTAATTTCAAATGTTACCAGCTGAAGAATAATCATAAAAAAATTGAAAACTTTATTTTTGAAGAGTAAATCTGTAAACAACAATAATTCTTTAAATTTTCTTAAATTATTTTTGAAAATAAATATATAGTAGTTGTAAATGTTTTTAAAATACAATATATTGCAGTTTTTATTTTTGAGAGAGAACTTTTTTAGCATAAAAATAATAAATTGAAAAAAATTGTGTAATTTAAACAATAGCATTAATTTATATAAAACTCTTTAATGGAATAGTATGTCAAGATTGAATTGCCATTTTGAAAGCATCAAAGGAAAGATCTATATAAGAAGTATGATGATAATGAAATAAAGATACGATTTGTTTTATTTATAACAACAAAACAGCATAAAAAGAATGAAAAAAAAGAAATTATAAATAATGATAATTTTAAGAAATAAATGACTATGAAATGAGAAGATGAACTTCTATATAAGAAAAAGAGAAAGGTAATTATAGAATTTAATTTGAATATCATTGCATAAATATATTAATGAACATTTAAAATGTACATTACTATAAATTTGCATTTTAAATGTACATAAATATATAATGTGTATTTAAATATAAATTGCAAAAATATTTGACAATATAAAAAAAAATTTTGTGAAATTTTATTTTTTATAAAAGAAATTATTAGATTAATAATCATACCCATATGAATAATTTTCACAGAATATATAATATCTGATTCCTATTCCAAATATATTAATATCATCTGGAATCAAATTCAAAATTTTCTTTTAAAGTTCTTTTTATAAAAATTATCCTTTCATTCAGTAAAATAGCTGACAACATAAAAATATATATATATATATATACAGTATATATTCACCAGTATATACTATTGACTATCTTCATAACAGTTGTCCATCTTGTTCTGCCTTGTCCTAAAAATATTCATTCCTTTACCAGATGTTTTTATATCTGCTTTTACCCCATCTTCCTATCTTAATAATGATATATTTGCTGGTGTCATTGCTTTCGGGTCTTCCTCTCAGAATCTGATTTGCATGTCTAACCTAAGTAACTCTATTAATTTTAATAGTCTGTATAATAATTTCTTGGTAGTATATCATGAAGCTCCATATTGTTTAGAATTCTTCATTCCCCAGAATCTTTGTTTTTCTTTGGGCCAAAAATTTTTCTGGTAATTTTATTTTTGAATGATCTTAATTTGTTTTCTCTTTGTTTTATTAATGTCCAACATTTGCATCTATATAACACTAACATGTAAGTTGAGGGTTTTAATTTGAGAGATAAATTCTTAATTTCAAATTTTTTGATATTTGTATTGATGATTATCATTTAGGATCTTGTTCTAATAAATCTAATTTATTAAATATCAAGATAACTTTGTATATCTTTAATTCATTTTACAAAAATAATTATAAAAGTAGATAAATAATAAAGCATTGTCATGATCATATTTAAAGTCTATATCAATAACAATTTTATACTTTATTCAAGTTATAGTATATTAAATGTATCAATAATTGAAATTTCAAATGAAATAGTGAAATAAAAATCTTCTGAAATTTATTCTTCAATCAGTTGGAATACTTTTTAACTATAAAAAGTATTCCAACTGATTGAATGCTTTGCATTTCAAAGCCTTTACAGTACAAAAATAGTAACTAAATATATTTAACTATAAATATACTATTTTTGTATTATTGTAAAATTAATAATATACACAAGATATTAAATGATAGTTTTTGAAAAATAAATTCAGAGCTAAGTTTGCTATTTGTCTGTTTATCAATTTTACCAGCAAGAAGAAATCTATATTCTATATTTTAATTATTTTTTGTTCATAGTTCTTATTGTTTATCAAGAAAATCTTTGATTTATTTCTTAATTTTAATAGATTAAATTTCAGTTTTAATGTAGCAGAAAGCTGAATTAAAACTGGAAATTTTATTAAACTATCTTGCAATTCTCTAAATTTTTCAAAAAAACTTTTCAAATTGTACTTCTTATATTCATAATGATTTTTGAACATCTCTTTTTCTTCTATAGCTTCATTCTTTTAATAGGTTTTCAAACTCCCATTGCATTACATCATAACATCCATGACTATTTAAAAAGAAAAAACAGCATTAATTAATGGATAACACCAACATTGCTTTTTTCAATAAATTTTATTTTCATTTATAAGATATTTAGTAATTGTATTGATTATAATATGAACAACCTCACTTGATTTGGAAGAAATCTATAAACAAAAATTGTTACTTTCCTTTGGAAGAAATGTATAAACAAAACTTGTTACACTTTGAATGATTCATCAGAATTGATCATCCAAAGTATATTGTCTAAATGCAACTACGGTAATTTTCAAAGTTTTTAATCTTACTCTTAACTGCAAATATATTTGTATGTATGTGTATGATGCAACACACAATTTTTATATATATTTGTATATATATATATTATGAAAATATACTGTATGTATATTTTATTCTTTTTTTTTGTACTTAAGACATTATCTATACAGAAAATATTAAAACTATTTGAAGTTAAATTCTTACATTAATATTGTTGAAGTAAATAAGGACACTATTATTATGAATTTAATTTTCTCATATATTTCTTTTTTTATGTAGTATATAGAATTTGCATTATAAGAATATAGCAAGAAAATTTTTTTATATATTCTTCATTTAATGACTTAATGTCTTATTATTCTATTTCTTTTTTAATGTCTTATTTATTTTCATAAACTTCTTCAAAATCATGATTATTAATATTATTTTTTAAAATAAAAACTATCAAATTACCTTTTTCAGTTTTTGAAACCAAATGTTAATTATTTTATAGTATATAGTAATAATTACAGTATTTTGAACTTAATTGAATTTTTAATTATTTCTGTTTTTAATATTAAAATATTTTTCATTTTTAAATAATAATGTAGATTGCTAATATTAATTGAAATTGAAAATTATTTTAAGCCTTTCTAGATAATTGAACCAAATAATTAACATTAGCAGTCTATATTTAATTTTATCCACATCCAATCAGAAGAAACATCATATAAAATTTTTAAAAAGATAAAGACATCATTAAAAATATGATACATAAAATAGCAAGGTACAGTATTTTAGTTTTAAATTTTTTTTATTAAGGTTAACTTACATTATATTTGTTAAATTTTTATATATTTGTATATTAAAACACAAATATAAACTTTTGTTGTTTCAGAAATTAATTTCTGAAATGATCTGGTTTTGTATATATGTTTTGTTTTCATTTGCAGTTATAAAAAGAAAATTACTGTATATATAGAAGAGAATTTTCTGAAAGAAAATAGCAAACAAAATATATTAATTTGCAGCAAATTATGGTTTTCATTATTGGTAATTAGTTTAATAAAAAAAAGCTTGGTTATTCCATTATGTATATCCATTAACTTTTATTTTATTTAATATGATCATCATTCATACATTTTAAACTGAAGAAGGTATTGTTTAGGAAAGAGGTTAAGGCATTAAGATATTAAAATTTTTAATGTAATAATTGTCATTGTAATAAAATTATATAATAATGTGTCCACATATTATATCAGAGTGTTAAATATGAATATAACTTTTTTTCTTCCATGCATATATTAGTTTTTATAAATATTAATTTATTTCTTATGAAAAATTAATTATGTTTTAGATTTTTTTTTTGTTATTGTAAAATGTTCTTATTTAAATAATATATTTTTTAATATATACTTTGATATTGACATATCACTTAAAGAAAAACCAATTTTTATTTTTAGATATAACTGCATTTCAAGATTTATTCCAAAAGGAAAAGAAAAAATCTGCACAATGTTCTATATGCCAAAAAGTTTTTGTAAGTTCACAATGTCTCTCCTGGCATATGAATTGTCATCGTGATGTAAAGGAAAAATATAAGTGCAAGATCTGTGGTCTGACATATACATGGATAACAAGTCTTTATCATCATATGAAAGTTCATAAAGAACTACTACCTTTTTCTTGTAACTTTTGTACAAAACAATTTGCTTATCCATCTGAATTAAAAAAGCACGTAAAAAAAATACATCAACTAACATTTGATTAATAAAAAAAATTTTTAATTTTGAATTTTAATAAAAAGAATTTATTAAATATGTGTTATTCTTTAAAACAATTATTAAAGATTTATATATATTTTTGAATTCTAGAAAATTTTCTTAGTACAGTATTATATATTCATATTAATTCTCATTATACTGATTTTAGTCTTTCCTATCATTTTTGTATTTAAAGTATTTTCCATTATCATTGAAGTATATTAACCTATTGGGAAAATTTCATTTTAAATAAGAATATTTAATAAATTTTATTGAAATAGCATTTTGATTATTAAAAATATTTCTAAAAAATCTAAATAAAAAGATTAAAAACTGAAGATTAAATTATATTAAAATTTCACAAATTATATAATTGTTAATTTAATAGATATAATTAAATTAACAATTGTCAAAAATTAAAATTTTTTCTTGTTCTTATCAACCTCAAATATCAACTCTCTATAATAGCAGTGCAATAATGAGTAAACATTTTCTGGAAAATATAGTTAATGAATGATTCTGATATAGAAGCAATATTTGAAATATTAAATTAGATCTTAAGCTTTTAGAATTAGTTTTTTAAACTAATATCAATAAGAATATTTCGAGAAATAAAAGCTTTAATAAACAAAAAGTGACTTATATGAAATAAAAAATCAAAATGCTTCACTATATAATATTTGAAAAACAAAAAAATGGTGAACTTGATATTTATAAAAACAATTGCAGGCATTTCCATATTACAAAATTTTTTAAAATTTGTAAGGTGAAAATTTGTCAAAGAATTATTAATTTCAATATAAAAATTATCAATGGTTCCCTAGATCCAGAAAATTGCCAACATTTTTAGACATACTATATATGTTATAAAACAAACTCTTTAAGAATATTAAAATCAAAATATTAATGTTTTTCAACTGTACCAAAAAATTAAGGGCTAGAGTTATAATTTGTTATGTATATTGTAATTTATAATCTTTGCTTAAGCAAATTCTGATTATAAAATAGTTTCTTCACAAAAACACAAATCAAAATTGAAAAAACATAAATTAGTGCATAAATTTATGAAATGAAAGATGGATATATGCTAATAATCATTATAATTTCAAGCAGGTAACAGTTTTTTGTGTGTAAAACATTGATTAAAAAATTTTTCCTGAAAGAATTTTGAAGATGAATTCATTAATGTTTTGTTTATATTTCTAATGAATTTATCTTCAGAATTTATATTTAAAAAGAATTAAATGCATGAATGATACTGGTCTATAAATTTTAGTAACAACAATAATTAAAATAACTAAATTGAATTATGTTATGCAGTATGTGGGAAAGAGTTGATGATAAAATTTTCACCCATTTGTTTTTAATTATTAAAAATATACTGTGTATATACTTTAAATGCAATAGTAGATTGAGGAAAAAATTTTGGGAGTTGAAAAATATTAAAAACTATATAGGTATTTTAATTATTAGATAATTCCATTATTCAATATATTCGATTAATAATTTTTTTATATGATGGCTCCTCCATCATAACCTATCTGTGGATTTACAAACATTTGTTAAAGTAATTATGTCAGATATTTTTTAAAAAAAATTTGCATTGAGTCTATGAATATTTTTCGTAATTATTGTCCCGACCGTTCATTAAAATAAGTTTTTTCTTTAAACTTACTAGTTTTAATTTTGTAAATTTCTTATTTGTAAAGCTTTGAAACATTTTAAATTATAATGAAAACTCGAAAGTCCAGAACTTTGAAAATTCAAAATTTTTAAATTTCTGGATTTTTGTTTATGAGCGCATATGTCTCTGAAACAGTGAACGCAGACGTCACAAGTCGCGAAAATGAACGAATAAATATACTGTAAGTATCTCTCCCATAACACGTTTTCACGCTAACACAATTTGAAAATTGCGGAAATCCTCATATAACACGGTACTTCTACAACACGGCTTTTACTTAACACATTTAGAACATTACATTTACTCTCCTACAACAAAACATTTTCATTAATTTTTGTAAATCCACACTATGGATATAATACACATAGGGTACGTTGGTATAAACGCAGGCAACAACCCACAGAAATTTCCCGGTCGTGACCGGATGATGTCAGCGGTCGAAGCTGGAGATATGTTTCTACCATTCTACGAACGACACTGGTAACGTAGAATAGTAAAAAAACATCTCACAACTGGCTTAATCACGTGTGCAACATGGCGGTTGTTTTTGAAAGTCAAAACTAAATGATCAGTTATATCTGCAGTAAATTTGTTTGTCGACAATGATGAAGAGTCTGAAAACTTATAATTAACAAATTTAATGTCGGATATTTTAAAGGAAAGAAATATTAAAAAATTTTATCATCAGAAAACTATTTTAAGAAAAATCACTTGCGGTAATATATTATATATACAATATTTGTTATGTAAAGTATTAAAATAGAATTCCATTGTATAATTTCTGTCATCAGCGACGACTTAACACATCTACGTAACTTGAACTATGAAATGTGTATTGAGAACATAATAAACAGTTTCTTCTGCCGTCTTGGAATAAAGCAACCCGATCACGTGGTACTAGTAACCCACCACCTCTATGGGTCGTTTCTGTTGCGACGGGGTTTATAATCACTGTAAATCGAACGGTATCGGTCGTTTTAAACAAATGGTTGTGGTCATCACCGATGTGACTCGGGATTATTGTCTACGTTTCTACGAACGCACCCATAAAATGCAATCATTGGGATACTTCGCTAAAACTAATCATAAAAGCAATTTCGCTAGTTTGCCGTTAGAAGGACGATATGCAGTCTATTTTTTCGGTTTCGATTTGAAATTGAGTTAATTGTCGACTATTGAATATTTTGTGTTTCAAACATTCAATTCTTGGATAGAAAATAAATTTTTATTCTTCAGTAGAGAATGTGAAATAGAAAAAAAAAAAAAACTTTTTATTCATAAATTATTTTTTGGTATGTCTTAAGGAACAATTGCTTTGTAACTGGTTAGATTACGGATTTTGTAAAGCGAGCAGAAAATATACAAACTTTAAATGCAGAAAAAAGTTCAGAAAGTGAAGTTGATATTGTTATAAAGAAAAAACGTTCTCGTTTTAACTGAACAATAGTAAGGGAAATGTAATTATTAAATGAATGTTACATAGGCTGTATAACTTTTTTTCTTTCTATTTTATGTATATTGTTTTTTGGGGTCTTAGGTATATATTTTTTCTTTCTTTATGTTTCGTGTTATTAATATCCTTAATAAAAATTAAGTTTATTTTGTGGAATTAAAGAAACTTATTTGTTTTTAATTGGTTTTGGAATGTGACTCCCTTTTTTGTATTGGTTCCAGATCTCATACAACACGGTGTTTTTTAGGAAACTATCTACAGCGTTAGTGGTAATGCTGTAGGCGAGTTACGCAGGAGGACCCGGATCTGGTATCTCCTGAAAAGTTTTTTTTGGGGTGCTGGATCCGGCCCGGCGATCCCCGTCCTTCACCATCCGGTCCCCCTTCACCATCCGGTCCCCCTCCACAGGTGTGGGTACAGCTCGTGGTTGGAACTGCCCCCGCTCCTTAATAATCTTCATGATTGGAAAGGGGCGTAAAAATAAAAAATAAAACTATCTACCGAATTATAGGAGGGATACCTATATTAATTTTGATAAATCAAGTATTCTATATTTGTTAATGAATAAACCAACAAAACTTGTCTGTTCATTTCTTCATTATTCTTTCTTAAATTTGAATTTTAAAAATATTATCGGAAAGTCTGAACAGACCAAATCCCCCAGCCTTCCAGATTTAGAAGTGCATCATATATAATTTAAAATATATTTTTTCCAATATTGTATATTATTACTTACAAGTTAATTTCTTTATTTTATAGTTGGATGATGATTTGTTCATTATACCGCAGTATCTAACTCGTGATATTATGGCACCATTTCCGAATCTCCTATGAAATCAATGGTATCTATGGTGTTTGTGATCATGGCGGCTCATAATATATTGCTGTTTTTCTTATCTATTCAGATAATAGACTTATATACAGTTTCATCAATTTTGTCCCATCAGAAACTGTATAATAATTTAATTAATATTAATGTTCCTAAGGAACAAGAAATCTAAAATTACATTAATTTTTCTGTGTGTATGATCAAGTTTGATTATCCCTTTAAGTTCAACAGATGACTTTCCACTCAGTAAGAGTATTAAATGATTGGGCAAAACAAGTCTTTCCACAGGTTGCTCACCGTTGCAGAGATCAGCCGGATTATGGAGGACGGGAATCAGCAGGCAGGCCTAGAACCTATGATAAATATTTCCAGGAGAGCCGAGATTCGAATTCAGGTC
The DNA here is from genome assembly GCA_011317285.2 of Androctonus mauritanicus. NCBI lineage: Eukaryota > Metazoa > Arthropoda > Arachnida > Scorpiones > Buthidae > Androctonus > Androctonus mauritanicus. The sequence continues at coordinate 10,755 of WUQG02029108.1, forward strand.
TTCCAGGGTCTAAAGCCGAAGCTTTTCCACGTGGACAATCCGGCAAATAAAATAGCCACCCTATATAAAACAAGTTTTGTAAACTATGATAAAAATGTTCTTTAAACGAATATAGTACTAAATAGAATATTCGCATATAATAATTTCAAATATATCGAATTTTTAAAGTTTCGATCGACCACCATCTTGAAATAATCATGTAAAAATTTCAAAATTAGTAAACAGGTGACACGACTTTCCAATCAGTGATGATTACTAAATTGCGAGGATTTTTTTTTGTCAACAGATGACGCCACATTCCATTCTCTAAGAATACTATGTGGCGGGGCGAAACAAGCCCTTCCAC
>WUQG02029119.1:0-11100 GCA_011317285.2 Androctonus mauritanicus
TAACGTTATTTCAAAGTTTAATTAATAATAAAATATTTATAATTTAATCAAAAGCATAGTCTATTCTTTATACTTTTGTTCTAATAAGGGCCCCGAAGAATTCTAGTACCTAGGGCCTCGTATGTAATTAATCCGGCACTGAGGTCATCACTGGCCTGTTGGCTGGTAAACTTCGTACAGATTTGGCTATAGCATAACTTCCAAAAATTCTATTCATTTTATTAATTTGTTCATTATAAGATTAGATTAATTTAGATTTGATTTACGCCAATGAGCCATACCTGGTAACGGCCACTTTTAGAGTTCTTAGGTGTTGTATAAACAAGTCGACAGAACTTTATGTGGAGCTTAAGCTGAAACTGAAAATAACCTGAAAGATAACTTTGCTCGTTTCAGTTTATGTTATCAGTTTCAGTTTTCAGGTGTAGTGGAACCCAGGCCTTAATGGGCCAATGCTGGGCCCGAACTTCTCTTGAAAATCTTGAAAGTATGGGATCCAAAATTAAACCTAGAACTTCTAAGATGGAAAGAAATTGTCTTACCATGTAGCTATCCAACCAACTACAATCTGGAAAAAAAAAAAAAAAAAGCCGATACTAGGTGGTTTTCTGATTTCGAAAAGGATGCTGAAATGATACACATCGATATTGGAAAGATATGTAAAACCATGAATGATTATAAAACTTCCCTTCAGTTAGTTATAGATAGATTAAATGATTTTATTATACATTATTTTACAAAACAAAAATTGTATAAAGTTTTTTAAAATACAATGATGAAATTTATTTATTTGCTTTTGTTATTACTTTAATACCCGCTTGTTGCGCAGCTATGCGTAATTTTGTCAATTTTAATTCATGATTTTTTCGTTTTAATCCCAATATTTCTTTTTGTATATCTTTCAGTTCCTGTTAACAAAAATTCTATTATTAGAAAATTATGTCTTAAGATAACATTTTTAAAATGATATATATAATATAAACCTGAAGGACTTGTAACATTTGACCTTGTTGTTTTATTAACTGCTCTTGTTGTTTCATTAACAAATTAATTTCTCCTTCTGACATGGGCGTTTTTTGATCAGCTTTAGACGTTGACTCAGCATTTTCGGAATCCATTTGATTACCTTGATTGAAATTTTAAGTAAAAGAATACGATTTATAAAAACAATTTTACATTTATATATTTTATTTTTCAAAACTTTAAAGATATACATTAAATTTTTAAAATTTCCAGAATATCAGTGATGGTTGGAGAATTAAAGGTTGGAAACATGTTCCACTATTCTAAAAAATATTTTTTTTAGGAACTTTATATAATCAATTTGTTTAAAGTACATTATTTATATAAAATTTTAGTTTGTATTATTGTAAATAAATAGAAAATTATAAAAATACTATTATATCACATTTATTTTTACACAAAATAAGTAATAACTTGATTTGTTTATATTCTTCATAATATTGGATAGAAAATGTGAAGAATTCAACTGGTTTTCTCATTTTACAGTATAAATTAAATTTGTGAAAAGATGTTAGACTTATAACCTCCATAGAAGAAGATTTTTGATAAATTTTCAATAAAATCAAGTTATTTATTATCACCATAATGCAAAATCGAATGCATTGGACAAACCAAAATCTGATTAAACATAAAGTATACAAAGAAACAAAACAAAGAGATGATATTTTTAATAATAATTTAATAGTGCATCAAGCTATGTTAAAAGTTCATGCCATTGAATCATTCTAAAGGCATGGGTGAAGACCACTTAGCAATTCATTAAGAGAAGTCCATTTTCATGATGAAATCAATTTGAATATTGAAGGATGAGAATTGTCTTTTCTGTTTTTCCCCCATTATCCAATCATCAGTTATTAAATACTGCAACTGAAATATAATGTTCCAAAGTAATTATGAATGAAAGAGCCAATTTATGAAAGGATAGGTAAATATGTGAATAATAAAGATCAATAGGTCAGCATGGAATGGACTCTCTAAAAACTGCTGCATGTTAAAAAAGTGTTAAACTGTAATTTAACATATTTTTAATTTTCAGTTTCTTCTTAATATCTAATCTAAACAGCTAATGATAAAGATGATTAACTTAGTAATGGAAACTTAAATAAATGGAATTCTGTTAGTTTGGAAGAATCCAATTGTCAAGATTTCTAATAATTTAAAAAAAAAAAAAAAACAGGAATGTTAGATTGAAGACAAATTATGTTTCAAATGGAATAAGTCTTCAATGCAAGAATTTATGAAATATCTAATCTAGCTATAAACATTAAAATTTGAATTTATATTTAAATAATTAGAATTGTCTGAAAAATTTAATTTTATCATAATTCACTCCAAATGAATTCAAATACAATATTACATATTTATGATTTCTAAATCTTACCTGTTTCTGATAAAATTTCAACACAGGTTATATTAGTAGGATCTTCAATACTTGTAGGATGCTCAGTATGCTAATTAAAGAAAAATAATTTCATTGGTGATAGATATTTTTGTAAAATTCATAAATGACAAACATTATAAATTTTAGACAGGAAATATATACCATTATGGGAATAATAAAAATTAATTAGTAATGGTATGTTTCATATATATTTCATTTATATTTCATTAAAAATAAATAATTATGCAATAAAAAAGCAGTGCTGTAATATTATGTATGCATACAGTATGCACACACATATCTTGTTTAATACTAGGGAATGCATTTCTTAAAACATATGTTAATTGAATCAGTGTTATACAGGATTATTATAACATACAAATAACTGTGTCAGACACAGTTATTTGTATGCTGTAATAATCCATACACTGATAACTGTGTAACTAATTACAAATAACTGTATCCTGAATAAATAACTGTGTCAGAAATGGGTACATTCTTGACACAGTTATTTGTAACTTATGACCAAGATTTTATCAATTTATTGAATTACTTTAACAACAATATCAATAATAAAAATAATTTAGTAAATACATTTTGTACTGACTACAAATGAATAATAATAAAAATAAATAAATATTATTAAGTTAATATAATCATCAGTACATCATATGCATAATGCAATTTTGAAAATGACAAACTTGACAGCACTAGGCAAGAAGATTATTGTTACGAAGAGAAGGACGAGCAAAGTTAAAGCACATCATCCTCCTTGAAGAAGACATTAAGATTTGATTGACAATCTCAAATATTTTTCTAAAAATATATTTGTTACAAAAGAGTTATAATGATATGCAGAGCAGCATTAAGCAGAATATGCCTGTAAATGGAATAAAAATTTTAAAGAAATAATTAAGATAGAAGCTAGCAAATTGCTATGTAAGATATATAATTGAGTCTCTTATCAAAGATTACATTCCCAGATATTTTTATATTGATACAAATTATATCACCTTTAATACAGTAAATTTTTTAGTAGTTAATTAAATAGATATCTTCAAATATAATATCACTTATGCTTTTAGAATTAATTATTGAAAAAAAATAATTATTTAGACATTTATTTTATATGCTCAACTTTTGAATATAATATAAAAACACTAAAAATGATTGAACTGAAATAAATTTTTAAATTTGATATTTCGCATCAGGAATCTGCAGTAGTTATTCCTGTATTATTTAAAATTTACTCACATAGATTTTATATAACAGCAGTATATAAATAGATCATCAAATAAAATATTTTTCATGAAAGATGAAAATAAAACTATTAATACTAACAATATGATGTAATGATTGATAACATTAGTAGTTTTGTTTTAACTTTATATAGAAAACTTGATTTAATTTATACAAGTATAAGTAATACATAAATAAAGTTGAAAGCAATTTTATTTATATATTACTTATTGCTTTCAATCTGATAATTTTATTAAAAAATAATATTTTATAAAATATTTATGAATAAGATATTTTATATTTTAGCTAAAAATAATTCTCACGCATATTAATAGCAGAATTATTTTGTTTATAAATTGTTAGTTGGCAAACTTTCAAAAATCTGGTGTTCTCAGGAATCAAAAAATATTGGAAATGAATTTAAAGAGATAAAAGTCATGCATAATATGTTATTGAGATCCCAATAACATATGTTAATTTCATCCAAATTGGGTAATATTTTATAAGCGATAATTTAAATAGGCAGATATCCAGCCAAACATATCAATTATTTTTAATTGACTTGATTCTCTAAAGTAGTGGTCTCCAAAGTATAGTTCTGATACCCATCATTCCAAAGTATTGTAATATATCCCTAGGAATGTGCACAATACTTTGGAATAATGGGTATCAGAAATTTTACTCTAATGAAAAAAATGCCATAAAAAATAAAGCAAGAAAAAATAGAATAAAAAGGAAAGTTTTGGGTTTCCTCCTCACAATATTATATAAATAAGATAATGTCACTGTAGATGAATGCTTAAAATAAATCCTCTTTTATTATGAAGTTTTAAGGGGATGCATGTTTTTTGTTCATGATAATATAATGTTATATATGGAGCATGTTTTTTATTTAAAATGGTACATGATTGAAAAGGTTTGGAGATCCGTACCTTCAGGATCCTTCAGGATATAAATAATGTACATGAATTTAGATCTAGTTATTAAATATAAGGACTTTTACTGCATAATTTAAAAATGAATTATCATTCACTTTCTGTAATAAAACAGTTATAAATAAAATTAAAACTTTTATTACAAAAATTAAAGAAAAACTAACACAAGGTGAACAAAAATTTATTTTGGATAATGTGGAACATTAGTTAAATAAGACTCAGTTAACTGGGTCTCTATTCTATATTGTATATCTGTAAATATACAGTATACAATACAGTATGAAAATATTTATAATTTCAAATATAAATAAAATTTGAATTTACATAAGATTTTTCAGAATTAAAATCATATACTGTATATATCAAGACCAAATTCTTTTTAAACAAAAAAAAAGAATATTTTCCATTAAACCTGGAAGAAATGCAAATGCCTAATGTATGTTGGAGAAATTTTTGGAACATTATGTCAGGCAAGATTAATCAAAAAGCTTTATTATCTTTCCCTTCAAATTTTTCAGTTAATTTATCAGCAAATTATAGTTTAACAAATTATTATTAAATACCTGCTCAGACTGTTGACAAGAAGATTTATCAATATTTTGAACAGTTTTGGCCAAAGTCATTATTGGATATGGATGATCTGAAATTAAAATTTTAATATTCCATTATTTTTCGAAATTAAAATTTTAATATTCCATTATTTTTCAAAATTAAAATAAAATTGGTAATGTAACTAGCATACTAATAAATTTTAGCATGTATGTGATAGTTAATAAGTTAAAAATCAACCACATTTCTTTATTTCTGGATAAATTCTGGACTCTGGATGTCTTTCTTTATATATAGACAATAGTTACAAACTCAGTTTTTTAGGTAGAACTATTTATTTACTTTTTTAAAGAAACTAGAATGCTTTTGGCTTGATTAAGTCCTCTTCAATAGTTTTATTCTATTTATGTATGTAAACTAAAAACTGCTGAAGAGGGCTTAATCAAGCTGAAAGCACTTCAGTTTATTTAGAAAAGTAAATAAATAGAAGGAATCACAAGCATTTCAAGCAGGAAAAATATATTATTTTATTATTAGATATATAGTGCATATACTAATAATAATCTCTGGCAACATTTTCGGCCTTCTATGGCCCTCCTCAGCCTGTTCTCTCAAATGAGCATCTAACATTTGAGAGAACAGGCTGAGGAGGATTCCTTGTATTCCTAAAAGCAGCAGAACTTTAGTTTATGATTAGTAAATAAATAGTTCTACCTAAAAAACTGAGTTTGTATCTATTACTCTATATATAAATAAAGTAGAAAATAATTATTATTTTGTTTTTCTTCATAGATTTTTAGATATAAAAGAGGTACAATAATATTGATCAACGAGAGAGAAATTTATATCACTCATGATTCATAGAAAAATAAATTTGTAAAGTTTAAAAAGTTAATTTGTGAAAAGAAAAATTTAAATTTTTGTTCTTTATCAGAAAAGTAAAATAATCTACCAAACAAACTACCTCAATATCATATATTTGCAGAAAAATTTAAGATATTTAATCTTGAGCTGCCATATTTTAAATGATAAATAAAAATTGATAACCAACTGTAACAAAATAAATAATAATTTAATTTATAATTTACTATAGTAATAATAATAATTATTATTATTATTAATTCTAAAATATAATACTCTAATTAATAATTTTACTAAAAAAAATATTATTATTATTATTTAGTATTTCTAACACTAATTCTTATTTTATAAATACTCATATTTACAACCCTTTATGAAATTCCCAATTTAGTTCATGCTTTTTGATAATTAAAACATAAATCCTGTGATTAATAGTATTTATATCAAATATCTTATGTATTTAAAAACCACTTCAATTGGTTATGGGCAGAATCTAATTTATACACATTTAAAATCACTCAATTATAAAATTGCAATGCTGGGCTATTAAATCATGCTAATAAAATTGTATAAGCTCTCAATTGGTGGTGCATGCTTCTATTCAGTCCTCCTAAAAATCTAATCTAAATCAGTTAATATGAGAAAATAAGCACGTCAAATATAGTATAAAATATTAGGATATTTTTAAAATTTAATAATAGCTATATAATTGACATTAATACTTCATTTATTTAAATTATCAACCAAGTAATTGCTAAATTATAACAAATATAGGTAAATCCAACTTAAAAAATTTGTACTTATTATAGCAGTTATTTATGATGTAAATATGCCATTATAATAATCATCACTAATTCTTTTGCAATAATATCAGTTATGTCAACATACAATGCTATTTCAACCAGTTGTCTTGCTTATATTCTGACTTTTAATATTTTTATTATTTCAGCCATTTTAATAAATAGATTAGTGCTAAAATTTTTATTAAAATAGTCAAATAATTTAAAAATCTTAAAAAGTTAATATAATGTTCAAATATTTTACTGATTATAACTATATATCTACAGCATACTGTTGTAATTAATTGAAAAGGATTATATTTGACAGTCAAAAGTATTCTTAAAAAGTATAATTCTGTTCTCAGGCTAATGTAAATCATGCTAATAAAATGCTTCAATAGTAACTGATTGGAAAATGTAGAGCAAGTCTCTAATTGAGGTCCAAAATTTATGATATTGATGAGATTTGATACTATCTGTCAAAAATAATATTTTTACTCATGGATGAAAAGACCAAAATAATAATAATATGGAGTAGTGAATTGTGGGATATGAATAATAAATATTTAATTTTCAATTCATTCTAAAAATTTCCACATAAATTGATAACTAAGAAAGTTGAATATTGCTTAAATTTGTTATATATGAGTGAGGACATTGGCAAATGGAATGGTCAAATGAAATCTATAAGCATATTTCAAGCATAGATAAAAAATTTACGGCTATAAGTGATGTTTTTGCAAAAAATAAGTTGTTTAATGAATTTTTCATTTGCATTTTATGAAAAGTCAACACAAATTTAAAAAGACTTATACATTCATAAAACTCTAAAACTGTATTACTTATAACCAGGTAATTCATAACTGTATAAATAGTGACTATTGTTTATGCAATACTTAATATGCTATTAAATATATCTTTTCAATTTCACTCGTGATATTTACAGCCAATTTGAATTACCTTAAGAATGATTTTTAGATAGTTACTTAAATATGTTTTTTTTTTATAGATCAGTTTGAGATTACTAGATAAAATTAGAAACATGATATTGACTGCTGGAAAATCAATGATTTACTCAAATTGATTTTTAAGCAGTTTTAAATAAAAAAAAAATTGTATATTATTCTTCATTTTTAAAAAAGTCTATAAAACAACAATATTTATGTCAATAGCATTGTTTACTAACATATAATTCATGACAACTTGCTTTTCTAAATACCAAAAAGTCAAAAAATATCAGCACTGGAAGCAAGTAACTGGCTTCCAGTGCTGATATTTTTTGACTTTTAACATTGTTTACTGTTCAAATTCTCTAATTCCAGTTCAATATAAAATATTTTTGTTCAATTGAATGTAAGAAGTGTGTTATTATATTGACATTAACAAAATAATGAATCAAATAAGTTGGTAAATATATACAAGCATATTAAAATTATACTTCTATTGAACTTTTTCTGTTCTAGATTGACATTAATGGGAAATGGTTAATTAATTTAGAAACATTTTATATGAACAGGTACACCTTAGCCCTAATTTGTTGGCATTCAGCAAACTGGTCTGTCTCCAAATCAAAGAACCAGAGAGCACAGTCCATATGAAAATGATGGCTAAAAATATATATGCATAGAATCCTTAATATATTAATAAGATTAATTAAAAAGGAAATAATAATGTAACCTACCTAAAATTGTACTTTTCAGAGAAGAATCATTAATCTGTGATTGAGAAGTTTTATTATCTAGAAGGGAAAATTGAGTAAAAAATTTACAATCATTTTTCAAAAACTTTTTAAAATATTCAAAAAACCTAATTTACAAATATACTATAAAAATATTTATAAATCATTCAAATTACTGTATCACACTAAGAAATAGTTAATATCCACAATAAATTCATTTTAAACAGATTACAAAATAAATATATAGGATTTTGATTAAAAAAATTTAATTATCTTTTCTAAAAAAAACAAATATTCTGAAAAATATATAGTATATAAGGAATTCAGAAAATCAATATTTGAAATTTACTGAATATATAAATTATTTAAGTTGAAATAAAACCTATTCAAAATGTAATAAAAAACATACCAAAAATAATGGTACTCCTCTCATTTAAAATTTAAATTGATATAGATATTTTTAAAAAACTAAAAGAAATAAATAATATAAAATGCATTTTTAAAAGTATTTACATATTTCTATGTAATCACTTATATTCTACACATATTACTTAATCAAGTCATAAGTTGTTGCTTATATTTTCCTACATAACTATATATTATTGAAATAATTTTGGTTAAACAACCACAAACCAAAGTCAAACTATGGAATGACACACAATGATTCACCCAGACTAAAAAAATTTCATTTTGAGAAGTTTAAAATTAAAGTGATGATGATCACTTTGATGGTCAGGGAATCATCCACAAAGAATTTGTGGGCAGTGAATCAGAAAAACTAAAGAGACATTTTGATTTGTTTATCTAAACAAGGTCATCAAATAAGATTAAATTTTGGGAACATAGAAGCTGATTTCTTTCTCGTGATAATGAGAAAGAAATCAGCTTCTATGTTCCCAAAATTTAAGTCTATCAGGCCTTACAGTGCCATTAAAGTTAGAAAGTTTTTGGCAAAACAAACAATCCCTGAATTATATCACCTTCCATATTCCCCTGATTTGTCCTCACCAGTCTATTTCATTTTCCCAAAAATCAAATTAATGTTGAAAAGATAAAAATTTGATGATATAAAAGACATCTAATAAAATGTGACAAAGGAAATTATGGCATTAAGTTAAGATCAGTTCAAAATGTGCTTCCAGCAACTTAATAACAGAGGTACATAAATATGTAGTCGCCCAAGGAGATTATTTTGAAAAATATTAAAACATATGTTCAATATTATGTTGCTGTTTTTTTTTAATGTAACAGTCTGAGAACTTATTAGATAAATCTTGTCTGTTTTGGAATTGTAACAACTTATTAGCAAAAAAATTATATATTATGTGAGGAACCCTTAGGACGGACGATTGGAACAACATAACAGGACAGGCGTTAGCCTACAGTTAAGTAGTCAGACGTGTGAGTAAGAATGGCAAAGTGAGAATGACTCTCAACACGTCAAAGAGATGGCTACTACAATTGTAATAACCTGGGATCTTTATTGAGAGGGAGAATAGTTACACTTTCGGAGATTCATTTTCTCCATGGGAGGATAAATACCTGATAAATAATGTTACAATAAATCAGTAGACGAATCTGAACATCGGCTTCTTTCTTCTGTTTTTATGTTGACACTCACACTCACAGTCTTTAGTCCTTAAAAAGGTGGCACAGTCTTTAGTCTATATTCACTAAATAAGGCTTCTCTTTTTCTTGTAGTTATAGTGATGTTGGCTTACTGCCCAAGGTGCGGGTTTCAGTAAGGAGTCGGGCTCTCTCTCTCTTCGTTACATGTCCGTCTACCTCCAGATTTTCTCCTCGAATCTCTGATTTCTTGATATCTTGACTATTATATTTTGGCTTCTTTCACCCTTTTTCATAAATGTGTTTTTCCCCAGTTGCATTCCATAGGTCTTGGCTTACCACCACCTGCATGTTATCCGATTCTCTCCCTGACATTGTAATTTACCAACAGTTCGAAACTTTGTTTGGTCTAATTGGATACGGAGGAGAACAGAGGACCTCAAACTCGTAAAGATGACAACTGATGAGTTAACCAACACCTGAAAGTGTTGTTTTTAGTCAAGTTACAACAAAGTGTGGAGTGACATTTCTCACAGGGTCCGTACCCTGAACCTCCTAACATTTCCAATTTCAATAACAGACTTATAAAGACAAATTTATTTGTTTTCTTTTTCACAATTTATATCGTCAGAACATTCCCGATATAATTAATACACGTCGTTATAGCATTCCGAACCAACAATATTTTATTTTTATATATTTTTATATGCCAATATTTCATTTTTATACATTTTGATAAAGACCTAAAAAGAGATTATATGATAATATGTCTATACAATAATATACTTATTCTGAACAAAGAAGGTTGGTAGAGACCTCACAATTATTATTAATGATGGAATGATTTATAGAATGTAATTACAGGTTAATCCAGTTTACAAGATCCCAATTTTATGAACAAATATAATTTGTAACAAAATTCTATTCATGAGTCTTTACCCAATTTTATGAGAAATTTGAACTAAGTGAATGTTTCAAAAGTTGAATAAGGCACACTTTGTTAATGTAAAGGAATTTAAAGGATGCCAATATGATCTTTCTTTCTTTTGTATGATAAGCTTGGTGGCTAAATTTTGATTGCCCCTTTCC
>WUQG02029130.1:0-11099 GCA_011317285.2 Androctonus mauritanicus
AGGGACGTGTAATGTCTGAAAACATTTTACCATGTAAAACTTTTGTACTTTGCTGTAGTGCTTGTTTTAAAATTGTGTAATTAAAAAAGCAAAGAGTTTAACAATCTTAGTTACAAATACTAACCATTTACTATTATAATCTTTTAATTTTTACTGCATTTGCTTAAAATATGGTATCAGAAGTAAATATTTTTCATTGATTTTATTGTGGAATTTACTCTCTAAAATAAATTCAGTTTATTTTTTATGTATCAATGGTGTTATAGTCATGTAGAAAATTATCATGTAATTATGGACTAAAAAAATCATATAGGAACTTAAGCATATTTATAGGCTTTTATAATCTATTTATATTGTTGTTAACTGTATATGTTATTTATGTTTAAAGGAGTTTCATATTTGTTTATACATAATTGATATAATAGAAGAATTGTTGTAATATGAAACTTGCTTTATATTTTTGGAATTAGCATTAAAATGTGTTGAAAATGATGTCTCATATAACAACTTAATTTATTAAAAAATAAAACTGTTCTGAAATGCTTAATGGGCAATTACTGATTTGGGTGATTATGTAATAGTCTATCATCTATTGATTTTAGAACCTACACTTCCTTGAAAAAATCTAGAAACTGTGGAAGCACAGGTCCAATCCAGTGATACTAATCTTCATCATTTGGATGAATATTATGTACTGACTGAGTGTAATGATAAATTTCTGGCAGATTTGATGCTATATATCAATTATATTTATTCAGCAGTATAAACATTTAAAGAGTAACTTAGAAACTGAGCATAGCTTATCAATCTAATGGATGTGAATAGTTTAAGATGAATGTTAGAATTATTCTGTCTTTTGTAATGAATAATTCAAAAGTTCTGTTTTTTTAATTGACACTTTTCATCTATGAAGTGGCAGAGCTATTCCAGTATGCATCATGATCACACTGGAATGATGATTTCAGAAATACATAATTGATTTTTATCCAATTGAAAATGAAAATTAAGATTTTTTTTCTTTTGCATTTCTCTTTAATTCTTGAGTGAATGGCTATCTCAAAGTAGTAACTATTCAACAAAGAATTATAAAGAGATGTAAAACTAAGATTATCTATTTTACATTTTCAATTGGATTAAAAATCAGTTTTATTATTTTAATGAATTTCTCACAATGATTTCGGAAATATTGTTTGCTGATTATATTATTGAAGGTTTACAGTAAAAAGACTGCTGATAAACATATTGATGCATATTGTTTTAATATCTATAGAATTGTATAGATTTTTGGCCCATTCTCAAATTATTTGATCAATTGACATGGGCTCATTTTTTTATTATTTCAGAATTCAACAAAAATTTAATAATTATGTCTATATATACAAAAACAAAAGTCCTTAGTGACCTGATTCATCAATATCTAGTCCAAACCCTTGGACCTGAATATGAAATTCAGAGAGCTCCTTCCATGGCACAAGTTCCAAGAATGGATTTTTAGAAATTCAATCCTTAAGGGAGTGAAAAAAGATAAAACATATTTTCATGGATTCCTCAGTATCTCTTAAGCCCAATATTGGATCAAGTCAAACCAAATCAATATTACTGATTTTGTTTTTGCAAAAACCGAGTCAGTAAGATCTTAAAAAGATTATCCATACAATTATTTAAAAACATAATTCATGGGAGACTGATTGATATATTTATATAGGGTTTTGATTTTAGCCTGATGATGATGATGATCTTATGAGAACATTGATAAAATTCATCCAAAAATGGTAAATAAATACATTTGTATTGTTTGTTACATTAATATTCTTGATTTTAAGTCAAATAAAAAATAATTTTTTTCATTCCCTTCAACTCAATCATATCATGTATTACAAAATTTGAAACACACGTGTCCCAAGCATTTTTGATTGATGATATTAACCTATAATTATGACTTTGTGATTAGTATTCATGTTTTCATATTTTAAAAGATATATAATAGTTTTCAGAAATTAATTTAATAATCAGAAATGGTCATCATTACTTAAAACTAAGTAAATTAATTTCTTTTAATATAAAATCTGTTTTCTAAAAGTTTAAATAGGTAAACTAACAACAGCAAAATATATATATGAAAAATTTTTAATTTTATTTGCATTTACTAAGTCTTTCAAAGTATAAAATATTAATTGGCATTGAATTTTCCAGGCTCAAAGTCTTCAATTTGAAATAGAAAAAATAATTCCTAATATTATAAAAAGGTAAATTTTACCCAATTTATTGTCTTTATTAAAATATATTTCATGTAATTTTAAATATTTATTTGTTAATAATCAAATATCAATTTAATTCTGGAAATTTAACTAGTATAGATAGATTTCTTGTCAAAAATTTAGTATAGATTTCTTGTCAAAAATTTCTAATAATATATTAGAACCAAAAAAGATTATTTAAATATTTCAATAAGATTTTTTTATATATACTTGTAATTTAAAATACTAAGATAATTATATAATTATTATAAATACAAATTTTGATTAATTTTTTTAAGCAGAAATATAGAAAGAAGTGTTGAAGATAGTACAGTTCTATTTCCATTGATTGATATCTTTCAAAATTCTCATGAGACACTGTTTAGAAAAATGTTTTATTCTTAATATATCTTATCTTGTAATTTATTTTATACATGTATATAATACAGAAATATTTTGAAATACATAAATTTAATTATAATCCATTATATATATGTTATATACAAATAAATTTATAAATATTTCAAACTTATAATTTAAAAATAAAAGCATACAGGTAGTCCTTGACTTAAGATTATTTATAACAATGATGTAATTAGTAAATTGTGGTTGGTCAATGCAATTCATGTGTTATAGTTCTTGAGCAATGGTCTGATATATGGAAAGCATTCTTTTTGTATCTGGTTCTTGTAATTTTATATTCATTAAATTCATTATGAATAAACAGAGTGTAATAATAAATATGGATAGTAGGCAATCCATAAATTTTGGACATTTTCTGACTTCCAACTGTTCTGATTTATCACTCTGAGGTTCTAACTGAACTTCATTATAAGTCGAGGACTACTTGTATAAATATATATATATATATATATATAAATGAAAATGCTGTTAATAATATACAATACCTTTAGATATACATACATATATATTCATATTTTCAATACTTTCAAATTAAAAACTATATGAAATTAATTTCAAAACAATGATAATTAGATCAGTCAGATATATTTATAATATATATTTCATTTTAGTGCCAATATAAAAATCAGAGCAATATGTTAAATATTATATTTCAGTTCTAACTAAAGAACAGAAATGAAAGTTACATTAATCATTAATTCAAAGTATTTACTGATTAATATTTTGTGATTAATACAACCATTCATTGTTTTTAAAACAATTTTAAAAATAGAGTATGTAATGAAAAATAAAATATAAATAAAACTTATTTTTAAATATATATTTTTGTAATTTAATTTATAAAATTTTTAAAATGCTCTATTATTTAATATATAAATTTGGCAATATTAAAAATTTTTTTACATACACAACAAACTTTTATTTAATCATGTAATATATAAATAATTCACATTATAAAAAATTATATTGATAAAATAAATAATACAATGGCTCCTCATTTAATGCCAAGATTAAGTTCCTGAAAATCACAGCTTTAATTAAAACTAGAAAACTTATAGGTATAGTATTATAAATCAAGGTTACATTCTTAGTTCTTTCTTTTTGATACTAGAAATAATACCATTTAATAACCTTTTATCATCATGTTATTACTATACAGTTCAATAATGGAATGAAATGATGATTTAACTATAAATTTTAATTGGAAAATATTACACAGCAGTTATATGTTATGATTTATAGGAAAGAAATTTTCTAATAAAAGACACCTTAGAATTCAAAGGTATGTCCATGATTAACTTTTCTTTAATGTCAGTTCTAAGTCATTTGCTAATAGCAGTACCATTCCAGACCTACCAACATGTCAGCTATCACCCTTGATAATCAGGTAGATTGTAGAAGGAATAGAATAGCTAGACTCTCCCTCATATAAATTTTCCAAGAGGTGGATCCTAATTTGAGCCAAAGTCCTCTTGTTGGAAAATTGTAGTTTCCATATTGCAAATCAGACCAATTTCTTATTGCAATGAAGCTTAATATATTATTCTTATACAATGTTATTTACTTGAGTTAGTGTTCATATAAGCATAGTTATCTAGTTTTTAAAACCTATAGTTTTCCAATGTTCTCTCTCTATGCAGGAAACATAAGAAAATAGACTTTATTTTATTCCACTGCCTTAGAAACTTTTATTTTTTAATTACTTAATGTAACTTTTGTTTGCAATGTAATAGTGAAATGACATTAATTGAGTTAATATTAAATGAGAACCTAATATATACAAATTGTGGTATTAATGCCATATAAATAGCATAAGCTATAGTGCACCGTTACAAAATAAATACCGGTAAATAAAAAAATGCAGCTAATGCATTTATACAGTAAAATGAAAATTTTAAATAAACCTCAGTTTCTATAATTCTGTTTTATTTAAACTGAGATTTTTAGAACACTGGAATCAAATTTATGGATTTCAAAATTTCCTTAGCTCATAAACCAGAGACATGATTCATTATCAATAAAAATTAAGAATTTAATCTGATTTCATGAATTAAAATCTGTGCAAGAAGGAATTAATTAAAATAAATATATAAGTCTGCTCAATTAAACTTTTCAAATTTATTTAAAACTGTTTGTATCAAGAATGACTTTCAAGCTTTATTTTGAGCACCTCTGGAATAAATTTTAAATTTTTACAGCAAGATTTAGAATGTGTTGACAATCCATCATTAAAGCAGAAATGTAATATTTATAAGAAAATCTAAATTTGACATAACTTCAAAACTCTTAATGACTGGTTTCCAATAGTTTGTCTGGCTTTCAAAATATCAATCAGAATAATGCTTTAATTTTATATTATTTACATATATTTAAAATCAGGATATACGAATGACTACTGAAATATTTTATCAATAAGAATTTTTTTTTTAAATTTATATAATTTTGTATTCTTTATATTGGCTATTATAAGAAGTTTCAATTGATTAAATTTTTATGATCTACTTCATAAAATCTAATATTTCATATTTTTCATTCATTATAAAATATTGCATTGCTGTATGATAAAGATATTAATTTCTGAATTGTTTTTCACTGTTATGAATACAAGCTCTCCTGTAGGTACGAACATAATTTGTATGCAAGTTTTGTTCATAAATTTGGTTATTTGTAACTCAGATACTAATTATTATTTTGGCTCTATAACTATGGGAATAACTTTATATATTGTATATTATATTTCACAATTGGATCAATTAAAAGTTTCTTATTTCACAGATTTTCATTAAAAGTTTTGAATATAAAACAAGGAATTTTTGGTGTAATGCCACCATCTTGAAAAACTGCTGTAATTTGTTAACTAACTTTGTAATTTTACATTATATGATAGCAAAATGCTCTAGCAACCAATATTATTTATAACTATTGAAAAGTTTTTGAAATTTCATAAAATTTGAAAATGAAATTCCACATTTAAGAACAAATGTTTGTAACTAGAGGAGTGTCTGTATTCATTTGTGCTTTTTAGAAATAAAAAACAAACATGCTTTTTCCTTCCTTTAAGTATGACAGTTGTTAATATATTTTGTGAAATAAATTAACTTTGAAAAAAGAAAGATTTTTTCTTTTTTCCAAATTTCTTTTCAAATTTTATAAAGTTTTTCTCCAATTGTCATTACTATTAATTTAAAAGTTTAGATTGCCTTCATACAGCAGCAAATTATATTCTTAATTATGAAATTTAAAAAAAAAATTTCAGTTATCAAATTATTAATAATTTTATTAACTGCAGGTCAAAATTATTTCACATTTCTTTTCAATTCAATTTAATTAGTAATTTATAAATATATATACAAAATTGTAAGTCATCTCAAGAAAATTAATTAAAATTAATGAACAAGTAGTAATAATGTATTAATAAAATTTATTTTATTAAATGAAATGAAATCTCAATCACCATAAAACCTCAGCCAATATTTTTTACCTAAAATTTAATTAAAAAAATGATTTCTTCCTAAAGAGAATTAAATTATATATTCTAGCTTTATTTGTGTTGACACTCCATCATTAAATGACTTCAAAGAAACAAGCTCTAACTGCAGTATGGTATACGAAAACTTTTGTTTTTATTTGGCAAACGCTTTTGATGTATATTTACGTCCTCATCAGGTCATCAGGTACATCAGGTCCTCATCCACATCAGGCACTTACAAGTAACAAAAATTTTTTGTTACTTGTAAGTGCCTGATGTGGATGTAAATATATGTCGAAAGCATTTGCCAAATAAAAAAAAAGTTTTCATATACCATACTGCAGTTAGAGCTTGTTTCTTTGAAGTCCTTAGTAACTGGTTTTTTGCAATCTTGAAGAATTGACTGACTCCATCATTAAAGCAGAAATGTAATATTCATAAGAAAATCTGAATTTGACATAACTTCAAAACTATTAATTTATTATTAATTTGATAAATAGCATATTGTAATAATGTATCTATAAAACAAATGGGATTCACATTTTTGGAAATAATGGACAAAATCTGTTTGTTCGAAATTATATCACAATTGAACTTAACTAGGGGAATTTATTTTAATCCAAATATTCTTAATCCAATCCAAATTCTACTCATAGTGAACTATTTTAGAATTAAACTGGCAAATTAATGATTAATAATTATGCTACAGTGCCATCATCTAATGGATTAATTATTATTTAAGCTTAGGCAAAGTGGTATCCATATGTTATTTAATAATTAAACTACCGGTATAATTTTTTCTATTTTTCTAAAATTTAAATATTTGCCTTGGCCTAGAATTGAATCAGGATCTTTAGGTTATTATTCCAATGCCTTAACCAACTAAACTACTAACACAACAGCATATTTCCAATTTCAAGATGCATATAATCTAAGTAATTTAAGGAAGATCTAATAAATTTGTTTTTTCATAGTAATAAATTTGTTTTTTCAGTTATGTTATAACAATTTTGTTGCATCTACAAGTAGATGATGAAACCTTAGCATATTGTTAAGTAATCTTTAATTTCGCAATTTAATCATAAAACAGTTCACTAGAAGCAGAATTTAGCTGGATAAGGAATATTTGGTTTGAAATATTTTGTCAGCAATGGGAACATTTTAAATTAATAAACATATCTTCATTATAGTTTATTTACATTCACAGGATATAATTAATATCTGCATATTGTGTGTTTGCATTAGTTTTATTTATACTGTACACCTAGTTTTTGTAGTTATGCAATAGGTGTCACTGGAAATGATTGCGTAAACTGAAAATGTGCAAAATAAAAACTTTTTAACATGTATTTCAAGAAATTCTTCCAGAAAATTCCTGCATTTATCAATTCCTTTTGAAGTCACAAACCAAAGCTATTGTAGATTTTCTTCTGCTGCTGAAATTTTCCTTCAATTGAACTGATGCAGGGACTCTTTTTCTGGTTACTATTGATCATCCCATACTAAAATTTGAACTACTAACAAAACAGAGTAGACAAAGAGGAGGAAAAAATAGGTATCAGCTTGCTACCACAGATATAATAATGCAGTAATTAAATGTATCATTTCAATGCTACAAAGAATAAAGCAGCAATATCAAGCCATTGTTATTTCTTTTGCTTTTTTTTTTAATTATGATCACACTCAAGTCTTTACATAACGGTGTTGGCATCATGTTTGTGTGATCGTGATTCAATTTATCTTCCATTTTGCAATTTTGTGCAAAAACCAATATTCAGTATACTCTCAATTTTATGAACTCATACAGACCCCCAAAAAAGTTTGTAAAATCAAAAGTTCATAAATGGGAAATGGCATTAATTAACATTAAGGACTTTTTGAAACCAACTAAATAGTTTGTAAAAATGTATAGTTCATAAATTGGAGATTTGTAAAAACACAAGTTCACTGTATTTTCAAATTTTATAGCTATCTTTTGATGATAATACCACAATTATTATTTGCAGAAAGAATTATAAATTTTCAATTTTTTTTCAGATTGTGCAGGCATACATCACTTTAAGATGCTTCACTTTAGAGCACTCATGATAATATCGTGCTTTTCAATTTTATTCATGTTTATTATTTTCAGAACTTGCCTTGCTCTTAAAGCAATTTTTGATGATAATATATATTACTCAGAGCTGAATTGAGCAGTTAACCAATTCCATTTTGTCATCCATGCTCAATTTATTTTTAGGCCTATCACTATTAACATTTAATAGATGATAGTGTAAATATGTTTTTAATCTTTTATAGGCATTGGTATGTGAAATAAAAGGCTGTGATCACTTTAAGACAGTGGTTTGAAATATAAATCATCATCATATCAAGGGAATACATGTCTACATCTATGAAAATGTTCATATGTTTTTGAAGAATATATCCCACTTCTCAGACATATCTCCAAGAAAATGCAAATGGAGAGCACATAAAACAAGAACTATAGTCTGTCCCAGTTAAGAAAAACCTTGATGTAAACAAACTGTTTCTCTGAAATTTGTATTCATGCTCTCTAAATGAGTGCTGACTGGGGAAAAATGTGTAAGTAGGAAAGTCTATCTACACGTGCACAAGCGTGTAAAGGGGTTATCGGTAATTTTAAATTTGTGGGAGATTCACTTATTGTTAGAAACTAATTAGAAAGCATTGAAACAAGTTATTTATAACATTTCCTTGGCTGACCGCAACAAAAATAATAATCACTATTCTTAAACATTTACGTTCTGTGATTATATATATATTATGGCTTTTTTAAGTGCACTATTTTACGTGAGCGACATAATACATCATTCAGAACCAGCCAATAACGTCAAACTTTTAAGCCTCTTTATATCTTGTTTGTTTACATCAAGGGTTTTCTTAACCTGGACAGACTATAGGTGTACTGTATTATGGATTCAATGACTTCTAAGACTATTTCTTTTATGCATAATTTGGAAGCATTGGACAGTTGGCATTATTGGACTGCCATGTCCATTATTATTCTGCTTATCAAAGAATCTATAATAATTATTATATATTATAATTTAAATCTGAGATTTTTGTCATATCATATTTCAGAAAAATAACCTTAGGTATTGAATAAATATGATATATATTGAAATTTGTTTAAAATTTGTATGACAAATTCTATTAAAAAAAAACCATTTAATGTTTGATTTTTTGATACAAACATTTCATCTCATTTACGGTATATTTAGGAAGAAATCATTAAAAAATTATTTTCATATTTAAAAAAAAAAATTCAATGAGTTATATAGAATTTTTCAGATATTAACTTTTTAATACCTGAACTGCTATTTATTAGAATAAATTTATATTAAGGAAGATCTAATAAATTGTGTTTTTCATAGTAACTTTCAGTTATATTATAACATAATTCTGCTGCATCTGCAAGTTTTCCCATTTCCTCTTCAATATTTTCTGCTCTGTGCTTACCACATGCCTTATCAATCAGATTTTGACATGTGGATAGTGAATACATAGCTATATGAGCAGCATTTCTTATCCACCAAGGATGAAACTTTGATAATGTTTGTTTGTAGCAGTCTTGAGCAATTGGAGCCATCTTATCATTGGGTTGGGCATTAGAAAGTTGCTTCATTAAAATACTAATAAATTTCAAAGCCCTATGAAGTCTTAACAGTGTGCGAGATCCAGAGATAATACCATCCTTATTTAATAAGTCAGATTCTTTCTCATAATTTATCATTGATTGAATTGTAGAATATTCATTACCAACATCTGATTTCAAATAATTCTCCAAAATTGTTATTTTATTAATAATGTCTGAAGCCACAAATCCAAAAACAGATCCCAGAGCAATAAAGAATCTGAAATAAAAATAGTATATTATATAAATTCATCACTGTTATAGTTTTTTGTTATCAGTTAAATTTTAATAAAATAATCACATTGAAAGAAAAAAACAAATCAAAAATTATTTTTTAAAACAAAATTTGATTCAAAATTAGAGCATTTATATAAAAATTCAAATACAAAGGGATGAAAAAGTTATTCTCAAATATTTTCTATCCTTACTGTGGACTGACTGCCTTTACTGTACACAAAATAAAAACTAAAAGCAAAATCTTTATCATCACAGAATGATAGTCACAATCACTATATTTATAAATGTATAAACTGATACATTACTCCTAATAAATATAATATAATGATAATACTGTAATTATAAAGCAAAAGACAAAACACAAGTATCATTAAAAAGTTATTTACAGATCAGTAACATGTAAAAAGTTGTTTTCTGCATCAAGCATTCATGATGATGATTTTTAGGATTAAACTTTCTTTTTATAATTAAGTTTATTGATGAAATAAGAATAAATTGCCTTAAGATACTATACAGGGACTATTTAGTCTAAAAAATATTTGGATTTGCTATCTTGGATGTTTGGATGAAATTAGAAAAAAGAGTTCTTAGCTTGAAAGTAAAGTTGACGATGAAATATATCAAATAGCTTAATTTTCTGTCAGGTTATGCAAGTCTTTTTTGCAAGATCTTTAAAATTAATAGATGGCACTAAGATACCAATTTTAATAAATGTTTGACTTTAAAGGATCTAAATGCATCCTCTATATAGCTGCATATCTACAGTGTCACACCCCCATGCAGTTGGCAAAATTTAAATCAGCCAAGAATATATCATATAATGTATTATAGCATTAAAATAGGGCAAAGAAATTTTATTATGCATTTTATATTTATATATTTTCATTTATATGTTAACTTTTTAATATTTTATATATGTTTCATTTCTAAAATATTTATTTTTAAATTGAAGAAAAATTAAATTATTATTAAATTATAGAAACACACACTTCTCTTGCTTTTATTAACTATATACTACAACAAGCTCTATATAGCAAGTACATATTTGGTCGTTGCTTTGGCATAACGTTTTCGGACT
>WUQG02029141.1:0-11099 GCA_011317285.2 Androctonus mauritanicus
CCTTTAATGACTTACCTGTTTGTATTCTTGGTCGGGTCATTTCTGCCACGTTTTGTTTGGAAATATCCACGTGACCTACGCCCTTCCGGTCTCCAGGAACCCGGATATGACGTGGTTGTTGCTAGGGGAACAACCAGGTGAGATGGCGGACCAGTCCGGAATGACGTCATAGATCTAATGTTACTTAATTTATATTATAGCCGATACGAAAACTATTTACCGATCTTATCCGTTAATAAATCAGAAACCGATAATTTCCATTCATTAATAATAAGGCCATTATTCTTTACGGAATTATAATTAATGCTGTTGTTTCTCCTACAGCATATTTACATTTTATTTATTTTTTCGGAGAGTTAATACAGACCATTTAACTAAAAATAAAAATAATAATAACAATAAAAGTAAATATTACTAGCCGCGCTTTAGTGGAGATTATATCCGGATTGTTATTTTTGTTTGGGTTTTTATTTTCCGACATTTTACACACTTTCTAACTTTAATGCCGAAGAAAGTTCTGTTAACTAAAATCCGAAAAGAGAAAATGGTGGCATAAACAACAGCTTTTCATTATAAGAGACATTGCCAACCAAATCATAAACATGGCAAATTTCTGAGGTTGTCATCTATAATTACACACGGGTTATGTTTTACCTGGCACAGTTCGATTCCTGCACCATAATTATCTGATACTGCAGCAGGTGCTATGTTTCCATGGTTACAGAACCAACTGCAAATGCTAAAGCTTAAAGCGCTGTAGGCGGAGATAGATCTGGTAAGAGAAAGGTCGTTGTCGAGATGAACACAGTCGATGTCAATTGTGTCGAAGATATGTGCCATCTTTTCAAGTATTGGTAAAAGTAACGATAAATAAATACGTTTATATTAAAATCACTCGAAAGGTGGAAATAAAATTTATGGCGCTTTCCACCGCCTCGACAGTTCTACGCCTTTACTTAATTTACTCTATATAAAAAAAACTTGGGAAAGTAGCTTTTAATGTATATATGTATATATATATATTTCCAACAATAGATGCGCTTGGCGTATTAATTAGATTCGACTATTGGAATGACCGATAAAAATATCAGACCAAATTCTTTGGAACTGCTGTCATCCGTTCTCTCACTTCCCCAATGAGAATTCAATAGTTTCATCTAATATTTGGTTTCCTGTAGGTCTCTCGGAAAGGGGAAAGAATAAATTTTCCCGCTTATCTTCTTTTTAAAATCTCATTCTTCTCCCGTACACATACACTCGGAGCATCAGTCGCGGTCTTATCAATCTTTCGTTATTTGAATCGATAATATTATAATAAGAAATATGATTATTATTTCTTGCGTATTTTAAATGGAAACTGTCGGTAAATCTGCCATTGGTCTATGCCAAAAACCATGCAAAACTTTGGTGCCAAATAATTAATTGGCTTAACTGTAAACAAGGAAACTAAAATTTAACGGGCTAATTTTAATAAAAACGGTCGATGTAAAAACGTTAAATTTTAATAATGAGTGAATATAAAATCCAAAAATGATGATAACAAAACCCCAGGTATTTTTATTAAATATAAATCTTAATAAAACGTAATTTAAGTAAAATTATACTTTACTAATTATTTAATAATTAGAACTGACTTATTAAAATTTAATTTTGATGAAATTAAATTACTAACTTTAGAATTAATCACTTCCCAGCTTAAGAAGAGTTGGAAAAGTTCACCCGATTAATAAAACTTTGTATAATGTGTCTAGCTTTACCTTATTTTCCTTTTTATATAAGTCTTATGTACACAAACTAAGCGGGACCGCGCAAAATGGGACCAAAACCCTGGGGAGTGCTTCCCTACCAAGAATGAATTCCGAGTGTTATCTGACATTTCTGGTGTAGTTCTTTCATTTCGCTTTTAAATATTGGTAACACTGGCTGGTTTAAATAGATACTTTCCAACAAAATTAAGTGGAGAGAAAGGGCCAACAGGCGGGAGGCCATTGGATAAATTATAGATAAAATGTTATTTTTTTTCGTATATCGGCCATCCAAACCTAACCGTAACCCCTTAACCTAAAGAGGCCAAAGTTACTCCATAATTATTAAATTTTCATTTTTTGAGTAATATCGATTCAGAAAAAAATTAAGCGGATTGTTGGACCCATTTTAAACCGGGTGGCCGATTAACTGCCTAAGAATAAATTGTAATCGGCCTAAAAATAAAATCTATAGGAAGCCGAACGTGTTTTAAAAAATTTTGAAAATAAAAATTCCTCTCATAAATCTCAGTTAGACACAACTCTTTCTGGCGGGAAAGCGGGAATTTTTATAGGCCGCTTTATATAGTAAACTATATATACGTACATGTAGAATGGAAAATGATACAAACCACTTATATAAAACTGGCTTAAACTATAAATCTGTTGCCTAAAATTTTAAACCTACGGCTGCCATTGTTTTCCATATAAAGAATTTATCCGAGAAATTGTTCATTTCTCGCATAAATTCTCCAATTTAAAATATTGAAACAATAATAAAATCTGACGTTTCCAAACTATATTTCTAGGCCAGAAATTATGGTTATTATTTTTAAGGTAAATTTTACAGATGTATTAGGGACGGACAAATACGAAAGTTTCATTAATAAATAATCTCGTTTAATAGCAGAACTCGGAGGCTCTTAGGCGGTTGGTACCTACAGATTTAACTATAAGGAAGAAAAAAAATGGAAGCGAATCGTCTTAAAAAATATCCTTTACTTTTTGGAAAAATGATGTGGGTAGAGGTAAGAAAATAAATGGATATTGGACTATTTTGGCACAGAACGAAATATTGGACAGCCAATTTAGTTCGGCACCGATGCAAATTTTGTTTCACCCACGCTTGTTATAATTATTCCATACTAGGCCAGTTATTATTATTTAGTTTCCTTTTCTGTTTTATCTATGTAAATTTTATTCGATATTATTATTATTATTATTATCCCGTACACGGTACTATACCGGATTATTTCCTACGGTGCACACATCCGAATTGCGCTTCTTTCCACCACAGGTGGTGCGTATTACCGACAGAAGTATTGTTTACAGTTAAATTAACTACGAAATTTTAATAAGGTGGTAGCCTACATTAATAAGGTAAAACGAATAGGAAAAATTCCGCTTAAAGCTGTATATATATAGTTACATTTTGGATGTAAATGACGGGATTTAAAATTTAAAATCTAGATTTTAATCAGAGTCGCTAATTTTAATATAACCTTAAAGGGTCTTGGCCATGTTTTCCGCTAAATGATTGTGATTCGAGGGTCTTTCGATGACGTCATTAGGTTGCCGTGACAACACGGTCACGCGTGGTGTATCCTCTCGGTCGAATTTAGAGGAAATCTTAATCAGAAATGTTGCGTAGTCCTATTAGAATTTAATATTTTATATTAAAGAGTGAATACGACATTTCTTTTCTATTATCCCGAGTAAGCGTGGCAAAAATTCGGCTAAAACGGACAGGCCGAGTGGTTTTCCCACAATAAAATGAACTCTTTCTAGGCGGGCAACATCCAGTATATTAACCCATAAAACTTAGAGATTAGTGAGCGGTAAGAGAGCCGCATTTCTATTAATCCAACAAACTGCTTGTGTAGAACATTCGAAAATTCCTTTTCTTGTTAAAGATTGGAGAAAATGGCCCGCTTCTTTCCAACCCAGTTAAGAGTCTGGGATTTGGATGCCACTGGCATCCCATCGGTTGTTAAAACATCATCCGGTGGTTTTAATTGACGTATTCTAGGGGTTATCTTCCGCCACTGGCTATTCGGCCGGTAGAAAATAAAGCCAAGAAAATAGTCTACCGACTGATAAAAAACGAAAACCTACTTCCATTCAAAAATTGATAGCTGCGGAGAAAAGATAAATTTGCCAACATATTTATGGTGGTAACCCGTGAGTATCGATAATGGCTGGGGCCAAAAGATTTGTTAGTTGGCCTACGGTTTCCCATAGCGCCTAATTGGTGCGCCGATAAATAAATGGTGGTGGATGAACATAACCGACCATTATTAATGGCAGGGCTAATCTTTGCCTATATTATACAGGCTAACCGTAAAGGCTGTAAATGGTTATGGTACAAATCCACCAGCCTAGGTCGGCCTTAAACCGATTAGCTAGGTTGTTAATACCCGATAAAATTGCTCCGATACGAAAAACCAGAGTCGGTTTACCGTAGAATAAATTTCCATCATTTTTATGGCGGCCACTAATATTAGTTATCAATTTTTTAACGTTTATTTATTGGGTATTTCGTTAGTTATTGGGTGTGGACATTCTCTGAAATTTAAATATGGCCAAAAATTAAAGAAATAGTTTGATTTTCCTTCTTTCTAAATTACTTTTTTATTAAGACGGTTACGGTTGGGTTGGTTGTTATAATTTTTATGGCTCATTTTCACCCCCATTCATTTTTTATTCTAGTTAATTACCGATGCCCGACTCCTTTGTTATTTCTTTACTCTCATTTCATTTATGATCTTTTCCTTCTCTATATTTCATCCATTTTATCACTTCATTACTCCACTTTACCATCTCCTTTCATTACTCTATTTTCTTTCTACTTCATTTGTAACTTCTAATTTAATAATCACGATTTTTCATTTTGTTGGTTCTCGATTTTCCACCTTGTCGGGTCCCATATTTTATTCTAATATACACGGTATATATTTTTTATCCTTATTATTAGTTTTGGCCATTATTTTGCCATGGGTGTTCTTTTCGGTTGTTTGTTTTTTATCCCGGGCATTTTTGGACATCCGCTTAAAGCGCTTAATATAGTTAGGTAAACTTCGGTCGACACTCGGCCATGGTCTCCTTTTATGGCTGGTAAGTTGGTCAGAAAATCTAACATCCGGTGTGGCTAGGCCGACTTCCGTCCAGATCAGAAAGCCAAGTTACCCCGACCAGCGGAGGAAAGAAAAAGTCGCCTCTCCATCCACCAACTGGCTTTTACCTATCTGCTTCTTGGCTGAAAAAATTCTCCGGAGATGGCACACGTTTTCTAACATTATTTAAAGCCAATTAATTTTATTAAGAAGGTGAAACCGTTGTACCAGAAAACGTAGACGACTACCTATTTCCACTATAACGCGTCACATGTCATTTCCCTTAACAGGAAATTGGTATTTTTGTCCAATTTCCGTTGGTGAGAAAGAGATGTAATTTAGTTACGGATGGTTACTCGGCTTTTGACCATTACCGTGTTACGCACGGACCATAGACCCCTACCTGGGTTCGAATTTGGCAAATCTTCCGTTTTTGCCCTCACATAGATATTGTATTAAATTTATGCCTTAAAAAATAAGCGGAAAGCGTGGAAATTTCGAAAATTTGACATGTATCAACTATATATGGGAACATTCTTAAAATTAAAGAACCAACAACCAAAAACGCCATATTAGCCATTTTGTTTTAAGAATGTCGGTTTAGGAATATGTTCCGTTTATGTTTTCGACGGTGGATAGGACCAAGGACTTTCCACCTAAATTCGTCATCGGCAGAAAATCTGTAGAGGCAAGCGGCTTAATTTTAATAACGGAAATTAAGCCAAAGTACGATATCTTAGAGCGGTTGGTAAAATAAATGACCTATAGAAACGCATAAAAACCATCTGTATGGAAATATACCGGGAACTTCTTATTTTCCACTTGGCGAGGAACAGAATGGCTAGTTCGGTAATAAGTAAAGAATCTTAATAAACTTCAGTTAATCTTTATGGCCAATATTTGTTATGGCGGAACCAAAATGGCATTCGACTGCTCATTAATAATAAGTTTACAATTAACCAGCCAATAAAACTTTTCTGGGCTCCATATAAATAAGGAAAAAGGCATCCGAGTATAGCCGGCCAAATCGTATATACCTTACATCTTCCGTGAAAATTTCTCGTCGACCTCGCCAGAAAGTAACCGTCGAGTCTTCTTAACCAAAATAATCGAGTGCCGAAAATCGACCATTTCTTGGTCTTTAACCCAAACATCCGCTTATTTCTATAAAGTAGAAAATTTCAAATAAAATATTCAGATTTATGTCCATAATTAAACGGCATTTCTTTACCATTATTTCGAAAATACCTGGACGGAAATGCCTATTTTAATTATTTATCAAAATTGAAAGAATTTTTTCCCTATTTCCGTGGAAATCATTAGTGTGCCTTCTAAGACGCTTTCGATACAAATAACAATTCCATCAGAAATAATGACTACAACCGTCTTTCTGACCGTAACTAAACCAAAAAGCGATTTTAATGGAAATCAGAGCCGTTAGCCAAGTCCAATCAAATAGGGGTGTTTAATATAGGCACCTTAGGTTTTTTAACACTCCATCTAAATTATTTAGGTAATCTTTAAATATTCGATTCTAAGAAATAATCGATTAATAAGCGAGTAAATATTTCGACTAATCCTTGGAATTTGCGCCAGAAGAAAGACACTTTATTGGAAAAAATTGGAATTAAACTACACGGATCAGTTTCTGTTGACATAGCGGCAGATGTCTGCGCGTTCTTTGGCACCCGTACTAAATACTGCATCAACAGGCAGCCACTGTTGCCTCCACCAACAATCGATCATACGTATTGACCCATTCGTTGGCTCTGACTCGGAATTCTGGTTCGACCCATCTCGCGCGCTGGATAAATTCTCCATTGGCTGCTAAAACATCTTTCTCCCCTAATTATTCCTACCTAGGTAAAGTTATAGCCGATTTTAAAACCGAACCATTGTTAACGCGTTCGAAACCCGCCATCGGTATTAATTAACAAAGACATCGATTTTCTCTCTAAGAGTGTAGTCTGGCGTATAAAATAAGTCGTATTCATCTGACATCCTTTCCACGGCACCACAGATCTTTCGATAAAAAATAATCCCTCTAAAGCTTCAACAGGTCGAATGATTCGTTTGAATAAAACCAATCGAGGGGTGATTTGGTTCGGCCACCACCGAACGTTTTTATTGACCTAAGAAGAATGCTATCTAATCAAAGTTTGCTTTAAAATATAAAGCAATTTTCTTTTCTTTGAAAATAATTAAAAATAAAAAAAGGAACAAATGTTTTCTGCTCTACTAACACACAACTTTTCCTTCCCACAGCCGGACAAAAATCTATTAAGTTGTCTTCTCGAATAGAGAGCCCTTAAACTACCACATAGTCCTGGGGCCATTTCACACTTTCCTCTTTTTGTTCCAGTCTGTTTTCTTCTTACCTATTGCATTTTATACCCCCGAGGTTGTCGTAAGCGCCAGTAACCAATGCCGTCTTTTAATTACAATTATAATAGGTTAAAAGTAAACGAAATTAATTATCTTTCGCAGTACCGGGGTCATTTTTCCAGAATCTCATAATCAACAAATTAACGCGTTTCCAGTAAAGTCGCTTACTAACTCTGGTACCACTACCTTTATCACGGGTTTTTGATTGTTGTCTACATCCTTTCGAAAAAAGCAAATCAATTTTTGATAGAGAAAATTTTTATTGTAGAGGGAAAAACAGATAGAATATTTGTGTTATTTAACCAACCAATTTAATACAGTTTTATCAAACCGAGTAAATGAATCATTTAAAGAATTTATTACTTTTTGGCCATCTTTGCGCGAATATACACGCTTAATAAAATGAAATTTGTTGACTTTTTCACGCTTTGGATTTAAAATTTCCGTGAAAATAACAGAGGCCAGTATACGGTATTGAAAATGATAAAACACACGGGAAAAATAATTCTCGATGCTTTATCTAAAGTTGAAATATTTTTTAGAGAGCAATTACAACTTATGCATTCTTCTTCTTCTTCTTCTTCTTCTTCTTCCGTGTCCACCCAATTCTGCTTATTGGTTGGTGTCATTAATCTGGTGTGTTTTCTTTTCTGAACTTCACAATTACAATAGGGTGTAATAACTCGTCTGCGGCCCTTCTCCGTGTCTACGTAATAAGGTACAGGCGTTTCATTCTGCGGAATACCATAATAGCTGCCATTCTCCATATATTCAACGAATAAAAGGATAAATTAGTTCTTACCTTTTTCCTTTCCATTTCCGATTTTTCTTCTTCTTTTTTCGCCTTTTGATCTTTCTGTAATTTATCCATAAACCAAATAATAGTGGATTCTAAGAGACTGGCAAAGACGAAAATTAAACAGGAAATCATCCAGATATCCAGAGCCTGGAGGAATTAAAAAACGAATAAATAATCGGCTTATATTTACATTAAAGAACTGTTACTCACGTTTATATACGAAACTTGAGGCAGAGTATTTCTCAGGCCGGATGCCTGAGTTATGAGAACTAAGATGCAAGTTACACACAGGCTTATTCTTCCAGGGACTAAATCAATTCCCAGCCAAAACGAAAACCAGGATATGATTATAACTATTCCGCTCGGTGCGTATACGTTAGTTAGAAAATAACTTATGTGCCTCTCGAAGGTGAAATTAATGTACAGTGTGGAATACTTTCCTATAAATATATATATATGTGTTCACTCGTTAAACTACAAAGTTTCATTCAAAATTACAACTCTTCCGATAAAAGCCATTCACTTCTATATGTGTAGATTGTTTTCCTTACTATTTAACATAATTCTGTATCCTTTTCCTTTAGATAATGTAACAGTATGCTGTAATAGTTTAAGATCTGGATTCATTGGTATTCCTGCAGATTTATTTTTCCATTCGTAAATGATCATGGAATCTGGATATCCATCTTGAATAAACATTATTTGAATCTCGAATAAATATGGTTTTATGCCGCAAATTTTAAAAAAATACGCTAACAAACTACACTTACAACTTCTCATGGTTAAAGGACATACTTGAATATCTAAGGGATAAAACTTGAAGTCCATTTGACAGGCAACCACGATGGCTAATCTAGAAGGAAATAGAAAAAAAAAGTTGTTTCCTATGTTAAAATATTGAAACAAATAATGAATTTAGAAAATAAGATTTGCTATAATAAATAAGAAATGTTTGAAATTTTATTATTTTAATTTCTCAACCGATAGAAACGAATTTTTGTTGGAAGGAACATTTATCCAGTCGAAATATCGTCTTACTTTTCATTAATTTTCCCAAAATAAATTCGAAGTAATTTCTAGTAATTTTCTTAATATAACGAATAAGAAAAGAATTAATTATCTATATCCAATAATAATAATAATTGTAATTATTCACTTAATGGAAAAAATACGCATTCGACTTGGTCGATGATTTTTAGATAAAATTAATTATTCGATAATCCAATAATTATCATTGGCGGGTAGATAATTAACTTTAATTATGTGGCTACCGATTAATTATAATTAGGCAGTTATCTGGTGGTCGGTGGCTGTATTATATTTAATAAATTATTTTATCTGCAGCTTTAACGTTTATATTTCTAACTCAATTTTGTTTCTAAATATAGAGGCCGGGCCAATTATTCCTCCACCAAAATTTAAAATCTAATTATTTTTAAATGGTGATACGGAAACGATTAAGTATAGATAATTTTAAACAATCGAGTAAAATTAACTAACCATAGGTTAAGAGCCAGCGAATGAAAAAAAAAAGATGAATTCCTACCTACTTTGATATTCCCAATGACACATTCCCTCCGCTTCTTGCTTTTAAATTAATACCTTTGTGACGCTTTGGGTTATTTTATCCACCTGTTTAGCGTTAATCATAAAAGTGTCGGGTAGCCAAAATAGATAAAAGTAAACGGGAGACAGATATACAGGGTCCTCTAGAGTTAAGTTGAAGTTCATGGAATCGACAGAACGTTTGTAATCTCGGCAGACTTCTTGGTTCACTTTCCACGAATGTTCGACGAACATATCCAGTCGAAATTCCTACACGTGGTTTTATATATATCGAAATAAAGAACGAGTGTTAAGCATGTAGAATACTGTTTGTCATAAATTAAAGTTATGCTACCTACCATATCTTTGGCATTAAAAGAGCTGATGTCGTCGATATAAACTTCCATAAATATATCTACGATTTCGTCTGTTAAATAAAGCCATACTTTTAGCTAAAAAAAGTTACGCACTTATTTATGTTCAACGATACTTACCCAACTCGCTGGTAGGCAATCTATCCGTACTCTTTTTACCTCTGGTGAGTTTGGCTACATTTTTTCCTAGCTTTAGAATGGTAGTTCTGAGTTGCTCATCAAAAACAACGGTTTCGTTTTCGCTCTCCACCCATTTATGACTTTAAAATATGGAAAAAATTATGTATGATCGCTTTTTAAATCGAGTTCATTTATCGCTCTTTTACTCTGTATCTTCTTAGATACTAAATTTTTAAAATTAATTTTATTGGGAACTATTAAGAGAAAAACGTACGTTTAAGTAAGTTTGTTTAAGATACGTGACTAGCTGGGATTTAAAACGATATTTAGAAGAAAGTTTGATATAAAAACTACGGAAAAAAACAGATAAATATTCTCGATCGATTGTAGTAATTATTATCAGAGTGCCAATGGCCGAAAAAGTGTTAAAAATAAGGCGCCATCGATGACCAAAGGTGGAAAAACTACTCGTTAAATCGAAATAAATAACAGGAAAAATATTTGGTAAGAAGTAAAGTCTGTTCCATTACCGATATTATCTACTTTCTTTAACCGTACTTAAATGAGATTGAATGGAAGAGCGTGTAAGACAATTATATAATCTCAAATATCTTTCGAAAAAATATATAAAACCAATATTTGAACACCATAAACAAAAATTCCTATCCGTTTATAGAATTCTCATTTTAATAGAAAAAAATATTTTGGCTAAATGAAAAATTCGGCCTTATTAAAGAGGCCAAGTATTTCCCGGATAAAATTTCCAGCCATGTTTGCACGCAATTTATCAGCCAACCATTTACATTATTATTATTATTAAACTTTGGATGTATCGGTGGAACGGTTAAGAAAATACCTAAACACAGTGAATACAAAGAATAGCATTCTGTTACAGAACCGTTTTATACCTAACAAGGAGAGGACCAACCCCCAGCCTCCCAGATTTTGCTGAAATTTTCTTATATTGTAGTACACAGTTGCCAGTAATACACGGTAAAATAACTCTTGCCAATGCCCA
>WUQG02029151.1:997-11099 GCA_011317285.2 Androctonus mauritanicus
TCCAAAGCACAATAGGTGTATGTATCTACTCTTTAAACTGCTTATACCAGTATCATTGTTATAATAAACATATACATGAATATTGTAAAATATAAGCAAGCTTTTTTTGTTCGTCATAATTTAAATGTGCCGCAGAAGTTTAACTATAGGTTCAAGTGTGCCATGAGATAAAAAAGATTGATAAACATTGGATTGTAATGATCCCAAACAAAACTATTGTAATTTAGATAAAAAAAATACTTTATCTATCCCTGTTTAATGCTAGGAATATGACCTTAAAGATATGGAAACTTCAAATACTATATATCATCATCTTGGACGTATAAGATTGAGAGTTTCAATATTCAAAAATTCTAGCATAAAGATATTATTTTGCAATTTCATTAAAGTACTATCAACACTTGAAAAAGATAAATAAATCAGCATTAAAACAACAGATGCACAGTCAAACGAGATTTTATTACTTAAAAACATTTTCAATAAACACAAAGTAACCATGTTCAATTCACAGCCTTCCAGAATACAAAGTTTAAACAACATTTGTTTGAAACAACATAATCAAATATCGGCATGTGATGCTCATAAATCTGAAGTGCGTGGAGAAGTTAAAGGAGATTAAAAATATAAAAATATTTAATATATATAAACATTTTGCTAATAATATAAGATGGCATTAATTAGAACAATAAATTTGAAATATATTATAATACAAATTAAGAGAATTGTAATCAAAGGCCATTGCAAATAACACAGACTCGAGGCCTGAATTTGCTCACTTGTTTGCTCATTAATTATTTTTCCATAGGAGGCACATTTCAAAATTTTGTATGATTCTAAAAAAAGATACCTTCTTTGAGGATGTTGCATAGTGTTATAACTTTTGTATCATCCCACTTGTCAATGTTTTATTCATGAAAATGTTTGCTTAGAACTATAGTTCTATTTCCTATTCTAATATCATATGTGATCATATAATCATATGGTGCCTGCAAGGATGTTTTATAGCTGGTGCCTGCTAGCTGCTAGCCTCATTCCTGTCTTTTTCAGTAGCTTTCTAACTGTTTTAAAGTTAGTCCCAGCATATGGCATCTTTAGGAACCTATCATTAATCACTTGTTGGCTGGTATCTTTATGAATATTCCACTCTAGAGCACTATTTCATTCTAAATATTTTACACTATCATGTATGCTTTTAATTAGTGGTGGATTACTTAACAGGCACATTAGTCTGGGGCCCCTGATAATTTAGGGCCCTCAGAAAATTAATTTTTTTTTAATTGAACTATAATAAAAAATGAATTAATAAAGTGGCTTGAAATTTTTATCAACCTAATTTTGAAAAAATTTGCAAAATTGATTTTGATGACATCAGCAATGATTTCTGTGTTCGCAAATACAGAAAAAACTTTCTAAAGACATTGTATACTCTTGTATAGATTATTGTATAGTTTTGTTAGGCTCCAAATTGTGATGTTGTCTATATAATGTTGTTATTTCAAAGTTTAATTAATAATAAAATACTTATAATTTAATGAAAAAGTATAGTCTATTCTTTATACCTTTCTTATGTATATATATATATATATATATATATAGCACATTTTATTCTAATAAGGGCCCCGAAGAATTCTAGTGCCTAGGGCCTCATATGTAATTAATCTGGCACTGCTTTTAATGTACGTCTGCTTATACTTATGTCTAATCCCCTCTTGGTATATTATATTAAACTTACCTGTCAGTAGTACAGTGCATATAAACTCTTTTAAAATAAGATCTAAACATTATATAAATGGGGATCCTCCAACCATTTGGGTATAAGTACCGCAACATATTTGTAAAATGTTGTAATATGTTGTTTTAAAATTTATTGTTCAAATTAATATTATTATCTTATTATCCAAATATTTACATATTTAAAATATTTTTATATTTTTAATTTCCTTTAACCTTTCCTGTGCTGTTTAGATTTATTCAAATATCAGCACGTGATGCTTATATGCTCTTTCGAACAAATGCTATTTAAACTTTGTATTCTTGAAAGATATGAACTGAAAAAGTTTTCCGAGTAATAAAATCTTGTGTGACTGCATCTGTTTTAGTGCTGATTCATCTATTTTTTGAATTCTGAACTTTAAGTAGTTTTGGATTCAATAAGTACCATCAACAGTTTATCATTTACTTAAAAACTAATAAAGTTCCTACTAAAAATGTGCTTGTATTTTGAATTGTATCATTTATTAGCGTTATACCTCTAATGATAAGTAATGTTAACTTATTTAGAACATAACCTAAATTACGATATATTATCAGAGAATATAAAGAAAACAACACATATCACAGTTGTGGAAACATCATTTTAATACAGTAAACATTTTCGGCAATACAATTTGTTGCCATCTTCAGGCCTCTGACAAAGTTAACAGCTAATAACAAAAGAACAAACGAACAAAAATGTTTGTTCATTTTTGTTATTAGCCGTTATTTTTCGTTTGCTCTTTTATTAGCCGTTAACTTTATGTCAGAGGCTTGAAGATGGCAACAAATTGTATTGCTGAAAGCATTTGCCACATTAAAATGATGTTTCCACAACTGTGATATGTGTTGTTTTCCTTATATTCTCTGATCAAAGTGTTGAAAGCAGTCTTGTACAAATTGTTAAGGATATATTATTTTAATTGAAATTCTTCATCTGGATTATAATGACTCAATTATTGGTAACACATCATTAGAAATAATAGTGCATTACCAATCATCAGGATTCCTTATATTTGACTGATTACATATTATCTAATTAATAATTTGAGAAATTAAGCATCATTTGGGATGTGATGCACTGTTTATTTATAAAATTTGCATCTGTCAAAAGCATATTCTAATAAAGATATTAGTGTATATATATTTTTAGCAGCATATAAAAGTTTTCTCCTTTCTTTAATGTCATAACAAAAAAAAATTTAAATCCTTTAATAATACAGTAATGTAAATTACGAAGCATGTTTGATTCTTACATTTTTGAGCCTAATTTCTTAATGAAAATTGACATTACAAAGAAATTTTTTAAAAAGTTCTTTACTATAAAATGTATTTGAATTATACATAAAACAATTCTGAACAAATACAGAATGACTATAGACAGTATATATAAAAAGTTTGACCATGTGAACAAAACTGATTGATAATTGACAGCATTCACACCCGACAGCACCTTACAAAATTTTATGAATGTGACATAAATTATATCCTTCCGAGATAGAATGTTGAGTTCTATCAATGAATGAAGGTATAAGAGATTAAAATGGAATTGTTTGGTTCTGCAGTTAATAAATAGTTATGTTGTATGTACATGGTAATGGATGCTGGTCGGATTCTTGTATAAATCTTTTCTGTGCCTAAATGTGACCATGTGCTGCCGAAATTGTTAATGATTTTTACTTCAAACTTAAACTTCAGGCACTTAAAAAGCCTTAAGGGCACGTTTGAAATAAACTACTGGTCCCGATGATGATAAATTAAATTTTCGATTTTCAAATGTGAGCAATGGATTAAATTGGCACCTTACAAAAGATTCTATTTAATGATGTGAATTTTAGC
Organism: Androctonus mauritanicus; assembly: GCA_011317285.2. Taxonomy (NCBI): domain Eukaryota; kingdom Metazoa; phylum Arthropoda; class Arachnida; order Scorpiones; family Buthidae; genus Androctonus; species Androctonus mauritanicus. Next base: position 4,589 of record WUQG02029151.1, read on the forward strand.
ATAATTTTCATTATTTGGGATTTATTGTACCTTAATGAGATTTTAGTGATTAGAAAACAGATCATCACTATTACTTGGCTATGATTACAATACTGCCAAATTTTATATTTTTGTATCTTTCTTTAGAACAAATCAACTATTTGAGCAGCAGGCATACTTTCTATAGAATAAAATGTAACTACGATGTATTTTATTTCAACAGATATTTTACTATGTAATTTTTGGTTACTTTTCCGTGCCAATCAAATTTTCCTGTGTGGTTATATTATATAAATGATTGTTATTTGCATTAAGATATCAGAATAAATAAATGGAAAATCAAGACTCATGAATTTAAATATTTTGTATGTCAGAATGCTACTGACACACAACATAATACTTAAATCTAAATGTTTTATAAAAATTTAATATGCTGATATGGTATAACAGAGGGAAATCTCAAAATCAGAAATAAATAGTTAAGAATACAAACAGGTTTTCATAAATGAACCAAGTTTGACATTTTGACTTCATTTGAGCATAACAAAATGGCAACTTTATCTATTATTGTTCCCTCTGATCTAAACTAATATATTATAAAGTGGGACGCGTTTCTACAAAAAAGGAAAAAATAAATTCAACTATTGTTCCTTGCATTCTCCTAGAATGATAAATAATGTTTCTTGTAAAAGCAAAAATCATGGCAGTTTCTCCTAGAAACACAATGGTAAAACAATGATATTGGCACATCTAACTAATTTCATTAACAGAAAACAAAAATAGAGACGACAAATCATTATGTACATTTGAACATGGACCACTTTCAATTTGTAACATTATGTACACAAGATGGCACTTAAAAAATAACGACTTTTAGGCTATGTGCAAAAATAAAAGCAACCAGAATGATAAACATTTGCCATTATCTACTTCAAAAGTATTAAAGGGTCTATTTAAAACATCGCGATTTGGGTCATCCAGACTGGAAATGGATTCCACCCAAATATATCCAACTGAAATAACGGACGGGTAATTCGATTTGGTTTCCGTCCGGGCAGCAAACAGTTTTCCGCTGAGCATACTGTGGGCAGCTGCACCAGATTTTATATTTGGACATGGAAATAATTTTAGCAGATCAAAAATTTGCTATCATAAATAGTTGGCCCATCAGCATTCAAATTCAGAGGCAGTGATAGCATTCAGGTCTTTCATTAATCCTTCTAGATTGGCCATCTCTTGGTTAAGTTCTTCAGTGCTATAAGATAACTGTCAAAAATCACAAGTTGGTCATTGGTGTTAAATAAAAAAAAAAATTTAGGAAAAATTTTAATAGCAAAATTACTTACAGGTAATGTGTCTTCTTTCAAAGACTTTAAACTGGCATCTGGTACTTGAGAAGTGGATACATTGACAATAGGACGTGTCTGTTGACTTGCCATAGCTAGTGTAGGTTGAGTATTGCTGGATATGGATACTTTTTTATGTGGACTGGAACTCTGTGGAGGTTTCACTGCAAATATAACAATTTATTAAATTGTTTCTATTGCAAAAAATAAAGAAATAGTATGATACTTACCTGTATGTTTTGACTGTGGGGTTGTAGGAGCACTCTGTGGAGGGGGTGCAGGTACACTAAAACTCTTCAGTGGGTGGCCAATTGGGCGTTTGCCTATAGTTCCTGATCCAGAATCGGGAACACTGCCAGTACTGGTGACAATAAGTGCACTTGTATAAGCAGCTTGCTGACCCATAACATTTCCACCAGGAAGTTGGGGAGAAGACGTAGCCACCTGTTCATAGGATGGTAGAGCAGATAGTTCTGAGGAAGTGCTTGGATGGCTAGCGTCCACAGTGACATGTGCTCGAGGTATATTGTATTGTGTTCGTGGATATAGTGGACGTGTCAGACTACCTGAAGGTCCTTCATATGGTTGGTTCAAACCACCATTGGGTGCAGGAACAGTTGGAGCAATGGCTATAAATGAAATTTTTTTATCTTATTTATTATAATACTCTCATTTAAGAGAAAAAAATAGATTTCTTCAAGGTATATAAAACATAGCTTTATTTTTGGCCAATTTTTTATGAGGCACTCACACTCTTTGGGAGATGGCTGTGAATCTACTGGAATTATGATGGGTTTAACTCGAACTTGGCCACATATAAGTGACTGATCGCTGTCATTATTAAAAGTGTCACCTGATTGTTTTCAAAATAAAAACATAATCAAAATAAACATAAATAAATAAAAAATAAAATTTCTAATTTCAAGTTCAGCAGTTTACATATCTCAATATCATACAAACAAAAATGTAAAATAATCAAGAATTTTATTGTAACAACATTACTTATGTCATGATTTATTTAATTAACGAATAAATTAAATTAGTAGAACTTTAATGTTGTGAGGAACAGAACTAAAATCTTTCCTTTGTTCTTTTTCTCCAACATTTGTTTTATTTCATTAGGATGAAAAAATTTTTCACTATCAAGTTTGCATTTTGTAATTATAACAAAAAATCAGAGAGCATCTTTTATAAGTGGCAGAATGTCTACAACCATAACAGAAAAAATCTTTTTCAAATCATCTAAGACAGCGATAGCGAACCTTTTCGGATGCATGGGTCAAATTCGACTTATCGTCACTTGCAGTGCTTATTCATGGGTCAGTGTATTTTTTGCAGCGCTTATTCATGGGTCAGTGGCAAATTGAGGGAGGTGACCTTAGGAGGAGGCGGATCAACTTTGAGAACTGAGAAGCAAAAAAAAAAAAAAACAAAACAGGATGTGAGTTTGTAATAAAAGTGGAGTACTTTTAGTGAGGCAAAAAATGGGAGAAAGAAAATCTTATTCCGTCTGAAAATTAAGTTTAGCAAAATTGACGCATGGGTCAGTTCAGAAGTTTGTGTGGGCCAGCGTCTGACCTGCGGGTCATAGGTTCGCCATCACTGATCTAAGAAGTAACATCTGATTTAATTTATATTCATAGCTGATCATCTAACTAACTAGTTTATCCTTTCATTTAAAATACATATTTTAAATGGAAGTTAATTATATAATTTTGCTAAAGATTATGTAAATGGGCTTAAAAATTACTATTTAATAATACAAATTTTTAGAAGAATCTGTTTTATTCTATATAAATTAATTTCTCACCAACATATGTTCCTTTCTTTCTCTCTAGTGTATCTAAAAGTGATTCCTCTCCTAATTCTTGAGAATTTCGAGGTATAGGTGTGACTGTCATGGCAGTTTCTCCATTATTTCCCTTATCTATGGATTTTAATTCCATCTGATCATGGTGAATCCATAAGTCAGGGGGTTTTATTTCTTTTCCAGTGCTTTTACCTTTAACAATTCCTTTTCCTGAACCATAGCTATAATAAGAATGAGTAAACATATAAAAAAATATATTTACTAATATTACTAACTTACAAGTGACATGATTGATAGATTCTATTAAAAACTAGAATTCAAGCTTAATAATTATATATAAAATGATGAACTAGACTTCAAAAATATTATTATTTTAATATTGATGTGAAAATTAAACTATGATTTTGTTTAATTAATTTCACTAGCAAAAAATCATTTTGACTAATTCGATCCAGTTTATTTATTTTATGAACTCTGAAATTCTATAAAAAAAAATTAAAATTATTTTTAAAAAATTATAATTCAATTATTATATCATAGATAATGATGGCCTTAATTTGTAATTTATTTATTTCAAAATCAAACGGTTAATTTCTGTAAGCACTACAGTAGAGTTGTTACTGTGATTATTCAAAACATATTTTGCCTAACATCTTATTTTTTTTTTACTTCTTTTACAAAATTTAAAAGATTCTTAATTTACAAAATTCATTTCATGCATATTTGAATTTTGACTATATAGAAAAAGTGTTTGGGTTCATACAATTCAAAAAAGTTTGAATTTGAGTACACCTATCCCCCGATTTACAAGGAAGATCAGTTCCTCAGAATACTGTGTAAATCGAAATCATGGCTTTTTGTACAAAAAACCATGTAAATAGAAACAGAACCAAAATTCTCATAATTTAGTCATTTATTTAATTCAGTGATTTCCAAACTTTTTATGTCTGCATCCCCCTTTTATCACAAAAACATGGTATACTCTCTCATTTTCATAACAGTCTAATTTTATAAATATTTTCTACTTACAATTTAATACTACAAAACAATATACCATATTTTGTATAAATAAAATTCTTATATATAAAAAGTATATATTTATTATGGTGTAATAATTTCTAGTACAATTAAACAAATCTTACAAAAAAAAAAAAAATGTAAAATAGAATATATGATTTAAAACAACATAATATTTAATACCATGAGTAGACCTATTTTCAATACAAATTCTCTCAAATCGGGATGTCATTGAAGATATTGCAATTCTTTTTCAATCACTAAATGAGATTGATATTTTGTCTAAAATAGTTATAGCAGAAAGTTTCTGGGTATACGGATATTTTGTATTATATTTATAACTCTTTTGCTGATCTATTTTTTTCCTATATCAGTTTGAATTTATTTTTTGTTTGTTTGTCCCAAAATTAATGTTTTTGTTAATTCTTGCATACCCTCTTGGAATTAACTAGAACTCCTTTAGTGAGGTGCACTCCACAGTTTAGAAAACACTGATTTAATTAAATTCATTTATTTCAACGATAAATAAAATACAAATGAAAAAACCATTAAATATGAAGTTTTAAAAATTTTTGATTAGAAAAAGCACAATAATGTGCACTTTTCTGCTGCTACAGATTTACTGCATTAATTAATATGAATGCTTTCTGTGTACAAAAAAAAGGGGAATTACCTTTTTTAGGTTTAATGCCAGTGTTAAATGAAAGGTACTAAAAAATGACTGTACAAATATGTGTGCAGCATAAATTTTTATTTTTAATAGTTTTTATTTTTGAAAATTTGTTATTCTGAAAACCATGTAAAAGCAAAATTGTGTAAAAAAATACTATATAAATCAGGGATAAGTGTGTATTATAATTTTCTCTTTTTTATTTAATTATATATATTATGACTGTAAAATCATTAAATTTTTGAAACAATCAAAAAAACAATTTAAAAAAATTAATTTTTTTAAATAAAACAAAATACAGAAAACAAAAATGTAACAAATTAAACCTAAAACAATCTATGGGATGCTTATCTGAATTTGTTTGCTTGTTTTAAATTTTACTCTCTCATATAAGCTCTGAAAACATGATCAGCCTTGGGGTCTGCACTTCAATTAATCAAAATTATCAAACAAATGTCTATTGTAAATATGTCACTTGTAATAAATAAACTATTCTGTGTCACGAGTTGGGCAGAAAAAGAATATTGCTTAATTGATGATGTAACATTTGTGTATCATCATCAATTAAGCAATATCAATTATTTAATAGTCTTATTAAAGGTTTTCATAAGATTCAGTATCAAAAGTTGTGGACGACTGCAAATTTTCATGTGTGTATCTTAAATAGTTTTCAAATTGCATGTATTGTAATTTTAATCAATTTTTATTATATAATAGTTTTACAATATAAAATTTGTGTCTTAATGCTTTGCTTTGTAAGCCTTTTTCTTCAGGAAACTAATACTTTGTACATGTTTTAAATAAAAAAATTGATAAATTTTGCAAATGACATACTTGTAGGATATTTTTGAAATTTTAAAAGTTTGAATTTGCACTTCAAGCAAATCAAAAGAGGAGTAAGGACTAGCTTATTGAAAAATGTTCTCAAGCAAAAAAAAAGGAAAATACGTTTTCATGGAAACAGTATCTAAAGATGTAAAAGTTGAGGAACTAAAGTTCCCAATCAAAAAAATTGCCTAAAGAATTGTTGTTGAAAAAGGGATGGGTCTAAGAACCCTCAAAATAATAAAAAAAAGCCCAATAGTTGTTAATTTAAAATGAGGAGACTGAAGTGTTCAAAACAATTCATTGTTCTATCTTGTAAGCCAGTGTTTTCCAAACTATGTTCCACAGAAGGTCATCAAGTGTTCCATAAAAAATTATGAAAATTAATATAAGCCTCATATGATTTTAAATGCTGTGCCAAGCTGAAACTGAAGTTGCTAGCTTATTTTACTATTTTCGTGTGTTTTTTTTAACATAATTACAATTTGATAATGTTTGTTTTGTCTTCCTAACTCTTACACTTGCCTAATTTATTTATTATTAATGTCTACCTATACTACAAAATAACCAAGATATTTCATAAAAATATTAGGATTTGTGAAGTGTTCTGTCATAGAAAAAGTTTGGGAAATACTGTTTGATGCTATGACTAAAGCTATACCCTTTTCAAAGAAAGAAGAACTTTCAAGGCCAAATTCGATGATCGACAAATCTTTTCAGTTAGGATTAACGATAGGTGATACGATGTAAAACGGATCGCAGTAGAGAATTTATTACCATTTTCGATTTGATATTTGAATTAAAACATAGTAATCAGATTAAAATATTTCAATTTTTACTTTATAAATGCTAAAATTAATTATA
>WUQG02029162.1:0-11098 GCA_011317285.2 Androctonus mauritanicus
CTATTATTGTGTTTGGATGTTAACTATTATTTAAATTAGAATTATATTTATTAATGTAAATTTCTTGACTAAAAATAATTCTGATTTAAATAAAATAAAGTAGATATTATAATAAGTTCAAGTAGTTTGATGGTAAGAAAAAATGAGTTATTTACTCAAAAACATATTCAGGAAAAATACTTTGGTTTAACAAGTTATTCTTAGTTCCATTCCATTTAGATTTTATGACATAGAACAAATGTGGAATTTAAGTAATTCCATAATTTCAAAAAATTGAATTAAAAATCACATTTTAGCAATTATGCTAAATATATTTTTATATAAATAACAAAATATCATAATAATAAAGTATATCTTATATAAATTAATACAAATAATTATTTTTATATTAAATTAATAGTGCATATAATATCCTATAGTTATTTTTTATTTTTAAATACCACATTCACGATGATGGAAGGTTTCTGGTACATTATTATTTATGACCAGTGTTTCCTCTTTCCTTTTTGGGATATTGAGAGCTTCAACTGTTTTTGCTTCTCTTATATTGCTTTTGCAATTCTTATCACATAAGAAGCAAAAATTAATATTTGCATTACAACAAAACAAACATAAAAAGACATCACTAAGCTTAAATAGCAAAGGAAAATTTCTTTATTAATAAAAATGAAAATTTTCAAATATTTCATGAAAAATGGTTTTTTCTGATATCTTCTATATATGTTCTTGTAATTATAATAAATACACCATGGGCTGTAGAAAAACCATCACTGATCACAAGTTTGAGACCACTACTGTGTATGTATTTATAATAGTTCAAATTATAAACATTATAAATTGAAGTCACCTCAATTAATTACCTGAAGAATAATTGTGTACATGTAATAAAATATATCTTTAAAGGAAAAACACCAATTGTATTTCTCATTAATAAATTAATCTATAGTAAATCGATTAATTACCAGTAAGCTTTTTTTATATATAATATCAATTAATTTGTATTTTATAATTTAAGTAATTTTTTTAATTACTTGATATTTTATAATACTAATTTTTAGTAAAAATAATAAGAGAGAGAGAGAGAGAATTAATCTCTCTATTAATATAGAGATCTCTATATTAATATACAGAGAGAGAGAGATTAATTTTTATTCTATATCAAATATAAATTTGTATTTAATCATTTAATATTGCTTTTAAAGAACAATTGTTTTAATATAGAAACAACAAATTATTTAATATTGTAAACAGGATGTTAGCTCTCAAGCACACATGAATTTGATATTGATTCCTTAAAAAAAAATAAGAATTTGATCTTAACATTTACTCTATCTGTATTTTATTGAAGTATATGTTTTTAAGTTTTAATTTGTTGAAATTAATTTCTTTTATTGAAAAAAATTTACAATAAAAAAAAATTATTGAAATATTTTAAGAAATGAATAATTTTTTGTTATTAAAAATTTATAAATTATCTTTTTTCCATAATATTTCAGTCAAAGTTCCTCAGATATTAAAATTATATAATGCAAAAAGCAGTGAAGGAATAAGTTTTTATGGAGTTCTTTTGGAATTAATTAGCATGACTGCAACCACATCATATAGTTTCAATAAAAAATTTCCTTTTAGGTAAGTAAAATTTGAAAGAATTTGTGTGATAGTTTTTTAAATATATATATAGTATTTAATTTCTTTGATTAATAAGATTTACAGATTCTTCAAAATAACATCATTTTATATTAAAAGTAATAAAATTTTTAATCATAGTCAGATACAATATTTTAAAAATACATTTATATAGCATAACTGGCTTGAATTGAGCAAATTTATTTTATCAAATACTTAATGAAACAAATTTTCCTAACAAAATTACTTCAATATAAATGCATTTTTACTTCTTAATAAATAATCAGTCAGATCATAAATAATTGATTCTATTCAGCTGTATAAGATTCTTGTCTATATGTTAGTTAATCATTTATTTTAAATAAACTTAGTTTTTATGTTTATCTTTTCTAAACTAGTTTTTTTTGTATTTTGAGAAGCAAATACTCAATAATTTATTATTAACGAATATATATTTTTAAGATGATATTACAGTATAAGCACTAATAATACGTGTACGTGTATGTATTATCGCTGTTTATACTGCAACACACAAAACCATTCCCTGACTTGCAGAAATTTAGCTTTACATAGTATATTTTTCATAGTTTTTTTAGGATATGTAGCATAAATAACTATATTTTCATGTTACAAGTCCAAACATGTTGGTTTACAACATTTAAATTAATATTACTTGATTTATTTATGTTTTGTGTATCACTTGTTGATTTTAAGTATCATATTACTGTTATGATATCATTCTATTATAGTGTTGTCTCATTTTCAATCAGGGAACAATATAATGTCATCATGTTTTATAGATATAATCATTATAATTACTTAGCTTTAGGAGTTTTCAATCCAAAATTTTTGTTAAAAAATTATTTTTCTGACTTATATAAAATCCGATTTGCATAAAGTTATGAAAACATAATCCTTGAGTAAGTAAAGAATAGCTGGCTATGTTTGTGTGGGGGGGACATTACTTAAATTGATTTGGCCAATTTAAATCCAATGAATCCACAATAGATAGTTTTCACATTAAAATTTGATAGATTAATTGCATAATATAAAATTTGTTCATATATCCTGATTTCGTAATGATAAAATATTTTTTGTATGATTTTTATAGTTAATTCAACTGGTATGATGATGATATTATTATTAACAACAATAACATTATATTATATTCACATTCACTAAGAAACATCAATTCAGCACTATTCAGCAGTATCTATAATACACTTTCTTTATTATTAAAAACAAACGTTTTCGGTCACGTTAGCGGCCATCATCAGGTATACAAACTACAAAGAATAGCTAATAGAACATAGAACTGTAACAATTTTTGAAATAACGAACATTAATAACTACTATCGCTATGGTTACCCGACACATTGTGAATATAATATTATAGAATAAATATTGATACAATTAAAATGGTTATATACTGAACTAAGTACATATAGTGTATTACCAAGAATAAAATAAAATATAAACATAAGCTTTTTGTCATACGTGGGAGGTACAAACGCACGTGGTATATTTATCTGGCAGGCATCTATGGCTTCGCCTTCTGTAATTCACATTTACAGTAATTAACCACTTTCTGAACATATTACTGTATATTTACATTTACAGTAATTAACCACTTTAACTTCTTCGTTTCTTTTATACAGATATTATTATTATATCTTTTGTACTATCAATCATTTTATAGCCAATTTTTCAAATTCATTTTCATATTATTATTCATACATAATTAAAATAATAATACAAAAGATCTTTACTAAATATATTTGAGAGATGATCTTGGTGGGAATTTGAGCTGTTATTTTTATCTTAAGATATTCTTTTTTATGAAATGATTGCTTATTTTTTGTATAGAGAGAGAGAGAGTACCTGTTGAATCATTAATAATTGATGGTTATATGTAAGCATACTGGTTAAAAGTAGTGGCTAAATTGGTTTAAATTCAGGGTCCCATAGTCAAACATAAAAAAGGATATATGTAGCTAATAATTTAATTGCATAAAATACTAAATTTTGAAATAGTCCAAATGAAATAATATAAAAATAATTAAAATAAATTATAGTGTTTAAGACAATGATAAATTGATTTGAATTATAGATATTACTTTAAAATTTAGTATTATATCTGTATTTAAGCATTTATCTGTTTCTAGCATATTATGAAATTATTAATGATTTCATTACCAGGAAACTGCTAAAAACAGTTATTTTCTTTAATTATTGTAATATGTAATTATTTATAAAATAAATTATAAATTCAATACAATTTATTTTCTGATTTTTATAACTGAAATTATATTCTTTTATATTGCTTCATTTTATTATATCAATATTTTGAAATAAATATACAGGATGGAAGAAAAGTCTATACTCCTCCAAATAACTTGATAACTATCATAGATTTCAAAAATTTGTTAATACCAACAGATAGAAAGTCATTGATGGGCTATCTGATGATGATTTTCAAATATATTGATTATGCAAATGAATACATTTGCAAATCATATCTCATAAACCATAATAGATAGAGAAAAATTTCTTATTACAAACTTATTCAGCATTCAGTTCTGAATACTCTAAAAACTTCATCAAAATCAGATGAATAATTCACCCAAAAATGAAACAAAAACATATTTACGTGCAAATCCTTCCACATTTGGTTCTGGAGCTTTCCACTAAGCACCATCTTCCTGTTCAATTGGCATAAAAAGTCACATTCAACACACATACAATTCAATGTACAGTTGGTTCCAAAAAGGTGTTCATCCCTCTTCAATAAACTATGTTTCAAATCTTTAATATGCTAATATATAACTATACCATATATGTGCAATTTTTTTATATATTCCTGACAAGAATAAGAATAAAATTTATTTGCCTAAACATGATTTTTTTTAAGATTAAATCCAAAAAAGATATATCATTTGATATTGGCAGTGTGTTTATGAAATATAATACTAGATTTATAAATTTGTGTATTTGTGTTTGAAAGACAATTATTTTGGTAAATATGAAGCAAATTCATATTTATGTGTGACTAGTTCATGATAAACATTTATTGATATAATTAATAAAGTATTTCATAAGAAATGATTTTTTTAAAACAAATTTGTATAGAAATTGAAATTAGTATTTGTAAACACACAAATGTTGATCTCTACAAATTCAATTGTTTTATAATGTTTAAGATAAAAACAATAAAAATATACAAGTGAAAGATATAACTATGTGTATTAAAATAAACAGATATAATATGTAAATATGTAACTATTGAAATCTATTATACTTTGTCTGTTTACTGAACTTTCAGAAAGGCATCATGGAGTATAAATTATAAATTTGATTATCCAACACAAATAAGAAATTTTACTATAAAAATTAATTAAAAATCAAAAATGTACTGTATTCGATTGTGTTTTCGTTGTTGCTGACGATGGCTTGTACGCCGAAAGCGCTACATTAGTTTAATAAAAAGTGTTTTCACTGGACTATTTGGTCTGCTCGTGAGTGCTTTACAGAATATACTCTTGAAATAGTTATCCCGTCTAGAGCAGTGAAGTTTGAGTACCGTTATAAAAATCAAAACATTTGTAATAACACAAAATTCATTTTAACACTCATATATTCAATTTTTATATTTTTTTTATAAATAATATCAAAAGACACAAATTCTTTTGATATTGTAATTGTTATAGATTACAAATAACAGAATTATTAGGACAAATGTAAATAACTTTTGGGAAGAGGTTGACTCTGACCTATCCTGTCTATTATTTTATTATGCTCTTATTATTTTGTCATTATATTCATTATTATTTAACATATTATATTTTGTTTAAGACTTAACTTACTTCCACGTTCTCCATCTTAGTATTTGACAATCACATGCTTTACAGAATGGACATCTGTCTTCCAAAAGAGCTTTCTTGGTTTGTGATGTCATTTCCTCTACATAATTTTACCACTGATCCAATATAAGAAAATAAGAATGATCTTTTTATTGATGTTTTGTTCGGTTTACAATTAATTTGTAAAGAGGATGACATGAATTGATTTAATCCTGTAAATTAATAAAATTTAAACTTGTTGCACGAATTTATGTAAATGAAGTAATGCGGGACTATAAGAAAAGCATACGTATCTGATGACACAGAGAGATGTCGTCAGATACATACACAGAGAGGTGTGTAGAGAGGTGTTGCTCTCAAAGTAAAATTGGTTGAGTGACATTTGAATTCTTGTAAAGGTCTACAGTGGTTTGAAGTCTGTATCGGTTGTGAAGGTAGTAGAAATTAAGTAGTCTTTAAGGTTTATTGCTTGTGAATAATTTGATTTTGGATATTTGAATTTTGATTAAATAAGTTTTGTTGATTATTTATATGAAGTTGCTTTATTAAAGCTTTGATTACGCTTTTGTAAGTGCTTTCTGAGTCTAATAAATTTATATTTTTTTAGTATTTAACTTGTTTTGAGAAATTATTCAGTTTATTAGTGTAAGTTTCTAACGTTGTGTTTTGTTGGTCTAGTTCTAACACTTGTTTGATACTTTATAGTTGCAAATTTCCAGTTGTTTACTTTGCTGGTTAGATGTTAAACTTAGATTGTTGTTTGTTTTGAAATATATTTTAAGTTAGAAAGTAGTAAAAGATCTGAGCTCACACAGAACTCTGGATTTTCAGAGTCATGTTAACCATTAGGCTTAATTATAAGCATTATTATTAATATTCAATAGAATTAGCAACTTTAAATTTATATAGAATAATCTGTAAGTTATTTTATAAAAGTGCAATTATACTGTTTTAAAATATGCTGTATACCGTAGACCCCATATAAAATGCCATCTAACCTGTGTATTCGTATAACCTGTTGAAAAACTTGTTACAGTTGTCATGAAAATGAAATAAATATCATTTCGGTTTTATTACAGTCAACGGATATTAAACACTTCTAAATGATTTTTCATTGATAAATAGTTTTTAATTTTATTACAATTGCAAAAAGAGATATGTTTTTTCAAATAAAACTTCTTTACTTATATAATCCATATTATAGCCCATGTAGTTCATATAATACAGATTCATATAACTTGGAACATATCTCCTGTATTATACCAAGGCCAACTGTATAATATTTAATATAGAAATACTATGTAAATTTTGACCTAATTCCCCCTTACTGCTTTTTATTGGAGAATTAACATTTATCTATATAAAAGGATTATAAATTATCTATAAATATTAAATTTATAAAAAATTAATAGAAATATTTCACAAAGATACTTCATAGCACAAAATGAGCAGACCCAAAGTCTTTTACATGAAAAACACAAATTTTAATAGAGAAACGTTTTTGGCTTTATGCCCTCATCAGCTCTGCTACAAACGAGAACACGTTCGTTGAAATCGAATCTGAATACAATTACTTCTTTTAAATTCAAGTTTTAAATTCATTCTAATATTTTTATTTATTTATTTTTTTTTAATGAAGTATCTTTGTGAATAATATCATTCCCTAGTAGAACAGTAATGGTATAATAGAAATTGTTGTAGAAATATTTCATTCTTATGAATTGAAAAATAATAAAATACTTCACGTAGTTGGCATTATGTTATTGCCGGTTAACTTCTCTCTTAATTACTCATGTAGTTATGAACATATAGTGCTGCATTTTGCCTAAATTAATAATAATATAGATTAATTTGTAAACAATAAATTAAAACTTTCCTAATAATGGTTCTTAATAAACTTTCCTAATAACAACCAGTGTTCAATCATTTTATCTGAAAAAATCAGTTTTGATAAAATGATAGGCTTAATAACAGATTTTCAATCTAATCCTGTTGCTTAGATAAAATAAATGGAATTATTCAAAACTCTGTAGAATCAGTTAATCTCATTGGTTTATAAGTATTGTAAGGAAACCAAATATCTTCCAACTAGGTGAACATATTTTTGGAATCAACTGTACATGTACAATACAATGGCTGAGTACACTTAATGAAATGGTATATGTTATCAAGTTATTTGGAGGGGTACAGACTTTTCTTCCACTCTGTATATGTTATAATATATTTTTCTAGAAATTTTCCATGTCCAGTGTTGAAAATTAGAAACATAATTCTTTTCTTCATTTTATTTCACTAAGTTATTAACTTTACCTAAACAACTTTTCCATCTCTACTAAAATCATTCAATGATGTGAATCTTAATTTAAAAATTCAGAATTTATTTCATTTTTAATATTTATTTAACTTGAATATTTAAAATAAACACATTATATTGCTTTATTCATATATTTTCATTCTAACTATAGATACCATTTTTATAGTCATATCTATTTTTGATTTTATTTGTTGATATATCAATCAATACACTTATCAAAATTTCAAACAATCTAAGTTTTTCAAAGGATATCTCAAACTTTATGAAGATTGTATTTATATAATTATTAATAAATATGGCCATCAAAAATGATAGGTAAAATTTCAAAAATTAAACTCTTATTGATTCAACTCTTATTCTTTTGGGATTGAGAATAAAACAATCTAAACATATTCAAATATACTATTAAATGAAATATGACATCAAATCTTTCATTATTACATCAATCAACAAAAATAATTTTTTTTTCTATTGAATGGAAATGAAAGATGATTCTTATGATATTTTTTGCAATGATTTCAAATCTATTAACCAAATTTTATCAGACAGTTTTTGAGTATTCAACATTTTTTGTCAAAATACAAGTAGTCCTTGACTTATAACTATCTCGACTCATGACCACTCATATTTATAATAGTAATGTAATTTTGAATTCTGCAAATGGTCAATGCAATTCCATGCCTTCAAGTCCAACAGACAATGGTCTGATACATGGAAAGCATACATTTAGTAAACTATAAAAATCTATATAATTTTGTATTCTTTATGTTTATTAAGATAATGTATAGTGTCTTAGTAAACATTAGTAATGAGAAATCCATAAATTGTGGGCATTTACAACTTACAACCGTTTGGAGTTATAATGGCAGAGTTCAAAACCGAACCTTGCATACATTGAGGACTATTTGTTTATAATATATTATATATACTGTGTTCTTATATAAAATGTACTTGTTATAGATTATTTGCTATACTTGGCTTGAACATTCTCTTGAAAATCCAACAGTAGTCAACCAACATTCTTGGATTCTGTTTTTCATGGTAGTGCATTTCTATGATATACCAGTATATTTCTTTGTGGAAGCATTTTCTTTGTTCATTGCTTATAGTTTCAATGTTATTGGAGGAAAAGTCCAAATGCAAATGCAAGAAATATGTTTTAAGAAATATATTACATTCTAGTTTTTACAGTTTTAAAGGAACTCCCTAACAACTTCTCCATAATTATCTATCTTGTAATTTTCCAGAAAGTTCTTTACCATTTTTTTGAAAGAATCCCCATGCAACTGTTTCAGCTTTATTCAAAGTCCCTTTGAATGCAAAATAATTCATCGATTTTCTTATTTGTGAACCAACAAATATTTTGTCTTTCATTTCTGCATCACTTAATTTAAGAAACTTTTAATAATACAAAGCTTTAGCTATTATGATCCATTGCTTTTTACAAAATTTTTTATAAGACCTAGTTTGATATGTAGTGGTAGAAGATAAATCCTCTCTGAGATTACAAGTGGCTGGATCACTATATTCTTTTTCTTGGAATGAGTACTTCTGTCTTTGGGCATTGCTTTTTGTAGTAGTAGTTAATCCTGTCCTTATTGTCCTATTCAAACAGAAAACAACAAAATTTTATAAATCCAGGTTGTTGTCCAAGTAAAAAAGCTATCATTTTGAGATCTTTACAAATATACTATGCATATTTTTCATATATATAGCTAATCAGCACAAGTTTCATACTTTCATAAGATTCCTTTATATGATCAGCATAAGTAAAAGGGATCTATGGATACTTATTTCCATTGCAAAACAGAACTGCTAAAAGCTAAAACTAAAGTTTTAAATCATTTACAAAAAGTCACCATTTTTCAGGATTGTGCTGCTGTTCTGAGATCTCCAGTAGAGTCCTCTATATCATTGAAGAATATTAAATCATTATTCTTGGAAAAAGGTATTCAAATTCATGTTATCTTTGACAGAAAACACATACTTTTGTATCTTGTAAAAAATAGCATTTTTTCAATCTGGAAAACAATATTTCAGCTTGATTTTTTTTATAATTTATGATCACAAGCCACATCATTTAATTCTGATAGATTAAGTGAGGGTTAGAAATATTTTCCAAAATTTAAGGTCCTTTTCATCGTCATCACCTACTAAGTCAGTTTGGGGTTTTACATTAGTAATATCTTTTTCTTTATCTAAACTTGATATTTCTGCCCAATGGGAAGCTCTGGACTGTGAGATACTGGTCTTAAATCTTAGGCAATATTAAGAAGGGTAATATTAATAAAGACAAAGATTAGACATAAAGATAAAAATTCTAAATATTTAGTGTTATGTATAATCTTTGCACTTATTCCAGAAATTTTTGTTTTGCAAAACGAAGTCCATGGAATGGTTCTGTAGTTCTCTCCTGATCATGGGAACTGCAAATAGCACGTGATGCAATCCTTGCAGTAAGCCATTCAACAACATTATACATGAAACAGAGCAGTTATGAGGGACCAAAGATCTGTCCTAATTATCTATTTTATAGCCAAAATAAAGTTCATATGATTTTCTCATCAGTGGAGTTGTATATTTTTTTTTTTTGAGAATTTCAAGTTAAAAAATATACAACTCCACTGATGAGAAAATCATATAAAGTTCATATGATTTTCTCATCAGTGGAGTTGTATATTTTTTTTTTTGAGAATTTCAAGTTAACTTACCACAGACATAACAAAAATTGTTTGGATGATTAACATATCTGTGAGGCATAATGAATATATATTTTAAAATTCAGTAGTGAAAGAATGGGAGTATGGAGAGCAAACATGGCAACTCAGGTGTTATATATAGGCTGATGAGGCATGATGTCACATCACATTTCTAGCAAATTTGTCTGAAATTAATGCTTTTTCTATAATTATAAAAAAAAATGGGGAATATCTTTGAAAATACTGGATTAAATTTTAGAAATAATACATCATAGAAAAATTCTAGAAATAAAGAATAAAAATATATTAATTAGAATAAATAAAATTGAAACAATTTTGATATGTGACACAAATAAAATAGGATAGGTCTATTACAAAAAACTGAAAGATGATAGATAAATTCTGGCTTCATATTCAGAATTAATATCTACAAATAAACTTGTTTCTATTTTTTTATAACTTTTTTGTTATGTTATATTTTTCGTTATTTTACAATTGTTATATATTAATCTGTTTTTGACACTTTAAATTATTTAGAACCTTTTTAGAAAGCTTTCATTTTGACCCTGTTCTCCTTTTGTCATTTCTCTTATTTATAC
>WUQG02029173.1:0-11098 GCA_011317285.2 Androctonus mauritanicus
CTTTAAGGAAAGCTTTAATGCGGACATTATTAATATTAATGAGGCAGACAATCTACCAGCTGCTTGGGAGTTCCTTATCAAGTACATAAAAAAATAACTGAATTCATTTCTTGTATACGCACGTCACAACATCCGGTCACATAGTCTCGCGCCTGTTTGTTTTGTTTTAGTTGTTTAGTTTGTGCGCGCTACTCATGTTTCGTTACATTTTCTATATCATTATTACCATGATTTTCATTTTTATTTCATTTTATTATTATTTGTACTGTCCTGTTTTATTCATTTCGCGTCTACTTGGCCTGTAAGCTACTGGCCTTTAGTTGTGCACTTATGTCGAGTTTGTTTATTTTTTCTGGCAGTCGGGAATGTGTTTATGTAATTTATCATTGTATAGGTGGAGCTTTAGGTGACCGGTGCATCCGGGAATTCTCTCTGTTCTGTCGCGTTTTTAGTGTGTATTTACTGATGATGGGTTTAAACCCGAAAGTACTTTAAATAAAAAAGTTTTTGGTTCGGCCTTGAAGCTTGTTTTTTGTGTTTTGATTTTGTTTCCCAAACCTGGTCTCTGTTTACTATGGCTTTGTGAGTTTTTTTTCAATATAACTATCAAAAAATTTAAAAATATGAACATTAATTGCAATAAATAAATGCTTAAATGTTCATAAAAAGACATTTCAAACCACATACATAACTATACAATACAGTATAAATGGGTTTGTAGCAAAAATTCCATCATCTATTACCAAATTGGAAAAATCAAAATGGCAGCTGAGAAGCAAAAGTAGTACATTCTATGGTTTTGCCAGTATCTTATGTAAATAACTTCCATTCTCAGATTATAGCTAAAGTTCCAATTCATTACATTAAAGCTCATCTATTTATCTGTTTGAATTTTTATTCTTCATTATAAGGAAGAATAAAAATTCTTTTAACATTTATATGGCATAAATAATTTCTTTATAATTTGCTTGATTTTTAAGGTTATTTTTTGTTTCTTTAAATAAATAAATCATTTTACAATCATAAACTATTAATTTTGTTGGTCTTTATTTAATTTCATTATGATCAAATTGCATTGCTGAGAAAGGAAATAGAATTTAACATTATGTCTTATGGGAAATCGAATCTCAATTTATGAACTCTTACTTTACAAACACACTCCAGGAATGGTTAACCCACAAAACTAGGAATTACCAGTATTAAGAAAATTATTATTAAAATATATCTGCAATGAAGAGAATGTACACAATTACAGAGTACAACAAACATTGCCTAATTTAGCAATATTTATTATATTATGTGCATTACTACACAATTATGTAAGTACTAATTGTGTAGTAACTATGTAATTATGTCCATTTATTATATGGGTACATAGGACATATGACTGGATTGAGTGGATCCAATCAGAGAATCAGGGAATGAATATAGAATCAACCCCACGGAAAATTTATATACTAAATTAATGAGGTCTTGATTTTAGTAAATCATGATTTTCAGGAATTTAACTCTGACATTAAATGAGGACCATTACATATAAAAGAAAACGATGACTATGCACTATATCTATGACTATATCTTAATTATTTAAAAAAATTTACTAAACAGTTTAAATAAAAATCCAAAATTACATAAAAAATATTTGAAAATGAAGAATTTGCAAAAGTTTTCTGCTTAAACACCATTAAAAGTTTAAAAATTTTCTTTAGACACCTCACAAATTGATGTAAAACTGACAAATACTATACCACAAACTGATGAACTATTCTTAGGCATGATTAATTACCAACTAAAGACATTTCAGACAGGGTATTTTTTCTGCTGTTTATCATATATTGCAAAATGTTATGAGTGCATATGTGATTTAAGAAAATTCTAATTTTTCCAAATTTTAGTAAAAATTTTTTAATATCAATGTTTTAATTTTTTTCGTATTTTTAGTTTAATATTCTGCATTTTCTAATTGCCCCATTAAAATTGTTCAAAAACAGCTATTACATACTGATAATTTAAAACTGCCAACATTTTATTACTTTGATATTTATTATTATATTATTATTAATTTATTTTTTATTTTTTTTTTGGAAAACTGCATATGTCCAAAATTACAAAAGTTACAATTAAATGAATAGGAAATGTGTGCATATTTTACACTATATAGAACTACATTTAAATATATTAAAATTTCTATTTTGAATTGATCTGTAAGTAGAAATAACTTGTATTATTTGTTAAAATTTATTCTAATAGATAAATTTACCATAATTATCATTTCTATTTTCTTCAGTCATTAAATTATAGAGAAGACGTTCTTGTGTTGTAGATTTCTTTGCAATCCTGACAGTAGATTCAGCAGTTATACTTGAAATATATCCTCCTGTTTGTTTTTTGGCTACCTGGGGCCGTGAAGAAATTTCAGATAATTGCATGTTTGAAATTTGTTCTTTCTGATGTTTTCTAAAATTAGCTGTATAAATATTTTTTTTTATAAATTTGTAAACAATGTAAATTTTTTAATCAAATTGATATTTTTATAATATCTTACCAAGATTTCCAGTGGGTCGAATTATTGGTTCATCAATTCCTCTTGTATATTCAACATATGGTTGATGTGGACGTTTAGCTATAAGATGATGTCGGCGAAATTTTCCAGTCATTCTGTTGACTTGAGCATTGGCCTTAAAGATGCATATTATTTAATTCCACATTTTAAATGTTTATGATATATTTAATAAAATTTACAATAAATAATATATTACAGAAATATATATTCAATGACATACACAAATGAATAATTGAATTTTTTGCAATTTTTATTTTATTCTCCTCATTGATTTCAAATAAAATTTATTAAATATTTATTATTGACTTTATATTAACATAAAATTATTGGTATATAGGGAATAATCATTTTGTGTTTTTGAAATATAAGTATTATGTAAATCGAGAAATATTTATACCTAATGCAAATCAAAATAAAATTTAAATACATACTAATTCATTATAAAGTGGAGCTAATCTTGTTGACCCTCTGTAAATCCATTCCACATGATTATTTTCAAATTCTAATTTTACTAAACTCGCATCAACTTCTTTTACATAAGCAGATAACCTATAATAAAATAATTTTAAATATTATAAACATCTAATATATAATAAAATAATAAATTGAAAATATTAAATTCCAAATGTTGGACTATCAATTTCCAACATTTTATTTCTTTGATATTTAATAAATATCAAAGTAATAAAATGTTGGCAATAGATAGTCCTTGATTCCAATATGATTCAAGTTAATCGAGTTTGTTTTCAACTGTTCTCACTTTATCCTTCATTTGTGAAAGGATTAAACCATTGAACAATCTTGTGGTTGATTTGAACTTGATGGTGCAACTCAATGTGGTTCTAAGTTGGAAATACTCTATATTTATTGACTGCTCACTATCATATTTATTATGGCACAATATCTTATCTTAGTAAACTCAAGGAAATAAAGTTAAAGGAACCAGATACAAAATGGACACTGCTAATTCATAAAATCATTGTCAATGGACACATAAGCATTGAACTGTATTGACCAATCACAGTAATTAATAATTAAATCATATTCAAAAATATAAGTGATCATAAAGTGATGAATTCTTAAGTTCAAGGACTATCTGTATAGATCTGATTAGTCTATGAAAATTTTTTTTAAATTCTATTAAAAATTTTAATAAATTTAAATTCCTTTTAAGAAATAGAATAATTAAATAATAATAATAGAATGATTAAAATTAACAATTAACATTAAAAATTTATGAAATTTCTTTTATAAATAATATTAAAATGCTAAAGATTCAACATAAATTAAATGTGAATTAACCTGCCTCACTTTTTAATGTTGGCCAATCCTTAAACTGACCATTTTCTGCTTATGACAATTCAGGAAATAAAAATTTCAACCAAAAGTATAATTTTAACAAGTTTTATTGTTTTACTTATATACAAGTAATTCTCATTTACTAATTCCTATTTAACGAGTTCCCGGGTTTGAATTTTTTCTTAAATATGAATAATAAAAAAAACTGAAAATATAAACATTAATTGCAATAAGTAAATGATAAACATCTATAGAAAGGTATTTCAAAATATGAATATAGTTATACAATATAGTACAACTGGATTTGTAACAAAAACTTTGTTCTCTGTTACAACATCAGAAAAATCAAAATGGCAGCACAAGAAATGGTAATAGTATATCCTCTAGCTGCCCAAGGTTTTATCAGCACATTAAGTAAATAACTTTCATTCTCAGATTATGCCTAAGATAGTAGTTTAGCTGTATAAAATATCATCTATTCATCTGCCAATAATAATGATTAATAAAAATTCTTTAACATTTATATGAAAAATAATCTCTTTAAAATCAAGCAACTTATAATAATAATAAAGGCTATACATTCATTTTTTTAAATAAATCATTGCTGAATCATAAACTACTGATTCTGTTGACCTTTATTTAATTTTATTTTGGTCAAATTGCATTGCTGAGAATGGAATGCTTTGTTTTAACATTTATATCCTTAGAAAAAATTCTTGGTTTATTAGTTTTTACTTTACAAGCTCAATCCAAGAATGAAATAATTCAAAGTCAAAAACAACCTGTATTTATTGACTTACCAGATTCATTGCTTTATTAATTAACATCAATACAATAGCACATTTCTTAAACTTAATCTTAATATCTAAAAGCTATTGTCTATTGAAACTGAAACTGAATTGAATAACTATACTGAAACTGCAGAATTCTAGTAGTAAAATGATACTGGCAGGTGTTGCCTTCACAATACTGATTTCACATATCTTTTGAATCTATATTTTGAACAATGTTACAAATGTAGTAGATTTTATATGCAAATTTTAGAAAATAAAAAATCATGCACCTTGAAAACAGGATGAATTTTAGAATCCAAGACATTTTCTGAGACATTACTGATATGGGATAATGTATTAAAAACTGAGATTGTCCCAAAATATGGGACAAATGGTCATTCTATGCTAATGAAAATTCAAACTCAAACTCCGTTGTTATCCAAAATTATTATACATTCACTAAAAGTTGCAATTGTAATTGCCAATCAGATAAGACAGATTTTTATTACAATTTATTACAATGAACATTAAAGATATTCAAAAGTCTTTAATTTTCATTCCTGTATTTCAAACAACATAAGATGATGTTCACTTGATTATGAATGCTGTTCTTATTCTTAACAATTATTTTGTGTGACTTGATTCTAAAAATTTTATTTTTCCTCATATTTAACAAGTTTGCTTTTTTTCTGACATGTAGAGTCTTGGACAGGTGCTCTATTTGCCCAAGCTAAGGACAGTACTATTGCCAAATTTAACTCAAATAGCCAATACTGCATGGAAATTTCAAAAAATTAAATCTATCATCTTGACAACAGTTTTTAAAATATGGGATGTTTTCTGGAATATTTACTGATATAAAATAATTTATCAAAAACCAAGACAATCCAGAAAATTCAAAACAAATGGTCACTATACCAATACTTATGTTCTGGACCAGTTTTAAAGTTAAGTTTAACAAATCTTTTAATAAATTTAAATACTCCAATTAACTTTAATGCAAACTTACTGATTCTTTTGCAAGTTATTAATCCATATTTTCAATTTTATAAACTGCAAATAAATTTTTATGCCGAATATTTTAAAAAGAACTATAGAAAGACTACATTTAATAAAAAGTTTTTTATCAGATAAATTTTTGTTTAACAATTTTTGTCATTGATAAATCAATAACTAATATTTAAAAGTTCATTTTTTATTTATAATAGCATTATTTTTTAAAAAATTAAATTTCTATATAAAAGCAAAAAACAATTTTATCATTTTTATTAAGGAATTTCTATATAATTTGTTAATGAATAGCATATTTTATTTTTATTAAACTAAATAATGGAAGATAAAATTGTAAAACAATCACTTGATTAATGTATTATTTTAGAATAAACATTCAGTACATTATCATAAATCAAAACGACATAATTCTGTTGTAAATAAATTATGTAGTTTTGATTTATGATAATGATACTGAATGTTTATTCTAAAATAATACATTAATCAAGTGATTGTTTTAAATTTTGCAAAATAATGTTTTAAATTTTACAAAATTATTTTATATATAAAAATCATTTATTTATGAATTAAAAATATATTATAATTGCTTGGACATTTTAATATTGATATGACAAATGAATATTGATCATATTCATTTGAAATAAATATGCAATTATTTCCAGTTTCAAGTATATTGTGGATCATTTTTGTAATTTCAATAATAATTTTTTAATATTTTAGATAAGTATTTTATGCATATAAAAATATTTTTAAAGTAATAAAACATATCATAACTTCAGTGAGGACAAGATTTCTGATTTGATATACAAGTACTTGTTTTCATTTGAAATTAACAAATAATAATTATTAGCTTCAAATATATACATGATCTGTTTGTAATTTCTGTAAGAGATTTTAATACAATAGTTTATGAAGATTTTATTAAAGATTATTTATAAATAATAGAGCATACTGAAATCACTGAAAATAATAATAATGTTTAAGTAAATAGTTGATCAATTTCATTTTACATGTATTTGTGTTTGTTTCTAATTATAAATGTAAGTATTCTTCTACTTACAATGAGTTTGTTTTGAAAAAGTTGAAATTATGTTGAAAAGATTGAAATTAAAAATGATTGATAATAGTAGCAATAGTAGGCAATGGAAGATTGAATCCTCTAAGACAGTAAATTTCAGATCCTACAAAATAATAAAACCATCCAGAATTGAACCCATCCTCAAAGATGTAAAATTGTTAAGATATGATCTTGGATCTTTCAGGGTAGTGACTGCTTTACTATGGGTCAATGGCCAACTATAAATTTTTTAATAAAACAAAAAAGTATTTTTAGCCAATATGTTATAAAAATAACCAAGTTTGGAACATTGTAAGAGCAATCGTAACATTGGATATCAAGTTGAATGATCATAAATAGGGAAGCACTACATATGATAATTTTTATAAACAAAATGAATTTCAAATAATTATTATAATAAATTTCATTTTAAATATATATTTCATTTTAAAATCTTCTTATTTTTGTATAAATAATAATTTAATTTGATTTTTAAATTACTGTTATTTTGATATAAAAATTAATAATAAATTTAGTCAATTTATCAGACAGTAGTAAGAAGTG
Organism: Androctonus mauritanicus; assembly: GCA_011317285.2. Taxonomy (NCBI): domain Eukaryota; kingdom Metazoa; phylum Arthropoda; class Arachnida; order Scorpiones; family Buthidae; genus Androctonus; species Androctonus mauritanicus. The sequence goes on from WUQG02029173.1 coordinate 7,268, forward strand.
TGCTCTCATAATTTTATCTGAACTAAAACAGATGTCAATCATAATAGAAAATCAGTGGTGAGCTTGTATTTTATGAATTTTATATACAGGTAGTCCTTGATTTTTGATGCCATTAATTTACAATCACTCATACTTATGACTGTGATATAATCAGTAAATTTTGTGGTTGGTCAATACAATTCAATATGCGCATAAGTCCATGTGCAATAGTCTGATATATTAAAAGCATCTTATTTTGTTAGATTCCTATAATTTTATGTTTGATAAATCTATTATGATATTATATAGTGTCCTAAAAAAAAAAAAAAAAGATTGATAGTGGGCAATTCATAAATTTAGGACATTTCCAACTCTGACTGCTTCAACTTATGATATTGGGGTTTGAACTAAACTCTGTCATAAATCAAGAATTATTTATATAAATAAATATTTAAAATAAAATATAAATGTACACTTAATACATGTAAAATAATTAAACTGTTCTCTTCTAAATAATTAATTTTTATTTAAGATTAAATCTAATGTAATTCTTACAAATCTTTAAGCAAGACAAATAAATACATATATTTGTTTATTTAAACCAGGGATGTCCAACCTTTTGGCTTTCTTGGGCAATATTTGAAGAAAAAAAATTGTCTCAGGTTGCACATAAATATACTAATTTAATGATAGCTGTTAAACAAAAAAGTTCGTAATGTACAATATTTGATATCCACAATGACAAATAAGCAAAAATATTATAGCATAATAATCTTTGACTTTTTTTTGTTCAAAAATTTTTTAAATTATTGAGCAAGTCAAGAAGTTTTAATCACTGAAATAAGAAATATTTTAAAAAATGGAAATAGAAAATGTAGATATGTATTTAAATAATAAAAACTTTATTATTTTTTATATATTTTTAGTATCAAAATGAAATCAATTTCTTTTCCATTATTAGTGGGATATTTAATGATGTTATGGTGTTGTAATATTTTTTTAATAAAAAAAAGTATTACACACCATATCATCATCCATCATCATTTGAAATTTGCATGGTTTTTATTAAAACCATTACAACACCATGTGAATTTCAAAAAATAAATGTAAAAATCTCAAGGTTTTAAGGAAGTTTATGATTTTCTGTTGGGCTACAGGTTGGACAGTCCTGATTTAAACAGTTCTATACTGAAATAAGAATGTTTGGGCTTCTTCAGTTACCAATCACATAACAAAAACCATAATTATCTACCACATAATTTCAAAAATAAGTACAATATGAATTGCCTTTAAAAATCAAGTTTGTAATATTGGTATTAGTGCATTCATAGTTGCTTACAATGCTTAATCAACACATTCAAATAATTGATGTACATTCATCATTAACTTTGTCAAATCATTATAATCTTAATTAAAATACAGTTACTCCTCACTTAATAACTGAGTTCCATTCCATGACTTGGTCGATAAGCGATTAACTTATTCATATATATTTTAAAAATATTGAAAACAAATTTCAACTTAAAAATTTATATCTTAATTATGTACAAAGTATTTTTCTTCTTCAAATTTTTAGAACTACAAGTGCAGGGAAGTTGTAAATGCAACAACTAGGTAAAAACCAAATTTTCTGTTTAAAAAAGTTGTAAGCTTAGATATAAGTTTGAGCAGTCATTAAACAAGTAGTCATTAAATAATGAGTACCTGTGTAATTATATTTAAATTAATATAACATCACTAATTATTCCAATAGTATCATGCATAAATGTGAGGACTAAAATAATTACAATCATTATCTCAATTATTAAATTTTATAGTTATTAATATTAATTTTGAATAAAAATTGGAAATGTTTGGAAAATAAAGAGGAAGCAGAAATCTCTCTTTTTATCAAACAATAATGAAAGTGGAGTGCCTTTCATCAAAAATAAAAGTAATTGGATCGCTTCTTATCAAATAACAAAAAAGATAAGTTTACCTTTAAATAAAAGGAGAGGAAGAAACAATCAAGAAGGAGAAGAAGAAGATGGAGGAAAGAGTTGGATTTTCAAAAAAATTTTATTCTTTTGTTGTTTTGTATGTCTATTTTTTGCTATTTAAATAAATATTATTTTTGTTCATCATCTTAGTTTTCAAATCAATTCTCCTATCATGAATCGTTACACTATTTATCCATGTGCTGATATCAAAGATCAGTCATTTCTTGAAAATACTAACAATTTAAGTGAATATTCTCAGCAAATAAAATAATAGTAAAGCAATACAATAATGGTTTCAGCTCATCCACTGCATGATCTTTACATTGCACCAGCAGCAGCTCATGATTTGAAATCATGAGGTGCTGCAACTTTTGAAATATATACAGTATATACAGTCGAACCTCGATAACTCAAACCTCTCTTACTCGAATTTTCAATAAGTTGAAGCAATTCTCGTTTTCTGAATGGCCTTCCAATAATATACATTTGTATTCGTCTCTAAGTTGAATTTCTATAAATCAAATTATTCGATATCTCAAAACTTAATTTATGTTCCCAGAAATTTTGTTTATTTTATAACTTGAATTTAAATTTCTTAGATATGATAATTACAGATTACGTATTAATTTTTTATTTTTATATATGACTAGCCATCATTAGGAGAATTTGATTTCGAATAAACTGTGCTGCGTTTGTCATACTGTAATTGCCAAATTGTTAAAAGTAGCCAATATAGGTTGGCATTCAGATGCACTTTGACTGGCATCACTGATCAGACGCCGGAATCGGGAATCTAACTGTGTTAACTTGAATTTCGTTCTCACTGTAAATGCACGTGGAAGTGCCCGTACATTGTGATCTCTATAGTGTTAAGTCTTTGTTCTGTGATCTGATATCAATTTTTTGTTTGCCTAAAAAAGTTAACAATAAGCGCATGAACAAAAGCAGTATTTTTTACCCTAATAACATACAATTTTTTATGCAATATTTTTTATTCTTAATTTAGGTACAGATTTCATTAAAATCGGCTTTGAGAATGGATAAAATTACCGGAGTATAAAAATACTGCACATACAGGAGGATACTGTGCATCTACGTAGGTCTACAATGTTGTTATATGACAATCATTTGCAGTATATTGGCAAATTTAACAGCATTTCTATAACTCGAGTATTTGATAAGTCGAAATTATTTTAACATCCCTTGATGATTCGAGTTATCGAGGTTCGACTGTATTACAATATTTTATATGCTTTTTAAGCAAATAGACAAAATTTTTCTTAATGGAAATGATAATCACAGTTTAAGATTTTATTTTATATATGGAAAACTGATAGTGTCTAGCAAAAAATGCAGTAATTCTAAATAGACTTATGTTTACTCTGTATCTCAACTTGGCAAAATTTTATAAAAAATTACTTTATGCAATTTCTAAAATTTTTATTTTAAAAATTAGTATATAAAAAAAATTTCTATTTTTGATTTCAGTTTCTCATATTTATTCTAATATATTTACACATTAACATTAAATTATATTTAAAATTGATGATAAAGTTAGTATAATATTTCTTCTATACTTTAGAGATCAAAAATATGAAAAAAAAGGGAATTGCCACAATCCTTAGCACTCTTAACAGCAGAAATAGTGAACAAAAATATTTATTAAAATGTAACATTTCCACTTCTTGTAAACCATCTCCAGCAAAATAAATACAAAATAACAAACTTTGTTTAAACATAAATGCATTCTGTTCTAGAATTAAAATATCAAATTGACAACTAGGTCCCAAATTAAGATAAAACAAAATCTAAACCAGTTTACAGGACCTTAAAGTAAAATTAAAGATGCAGGAGCACTTTTGGGCTGAACTGC
>WUQG02029184.1:0-11098 GCA_011317285.2 Androctonus mauritanicus
AATACCTACATGTAAAATAATAGTCTCGCTATTGTTTTTTAAATCTAGTTTTAATATCAAATATATCAAATTACACAGAGATGCGTAAATACGTGAATAATAACAATTTTGCCTAAACTTTGCGACACCTCAATCGTGGCACCGTGGCCACCCCGGTTGGAAAACACTGTACTAGATCGTTGATATCATACGAATATAACTTTACTTAAATTAAATTAGTGCATCCATTTTGATGTTGAATAAAGTATTAAATATTTGATGATAATTATAATAAATATTAATTTTAAATCATTGATCTTCAATTATATTATTAGTTAATATTATTTTATTTACTAATAGTAATTAATACGAGCTATTTCGTTATTCGTTGATATGAGTGGCCAATAGCATAACGTTTCACGATTGTGAATGATATTGTTTTCACAACTTAACGCGTATTACATTTGAAAGGATTTTTTGATTGATTGGGTTTGTTTTTTGTTAGTTAGAAGTTAAAAGTTAATTTATTTAATATGGAAATGAGTTCATCTACAAGTGGTCATATTGGAGTAATACGTATGATGAGGGATTATGCCAGTTTTGTTGCTTCTCCAGCTCGTAGTTCGAATTTTCTTTTCCAGTCCGATTTGTTACCAAAACTTCAATTAGATTCTAGTGATTTAGAAACCTCCACATCTGCAGAACCATCAACTCCAGATACAGGTGAGATAATTCTTTTATAAATATTTTGTCTTATGGATAAGATTTTACTTTGTTTGTTGCCATTCATCTATGCATAGTGGCATCATTATATTCAGGTTAAATACAAAATGTCTGTTAGGTTGAAATGCTTATGTTTTAGTTAATGTTTTCAATTATAACATAATTGAATGATCAAATAGAACCATTAAAAGCTGTAAACAATAACATATAAACATCATCTAAACAAATGAGTGAATGGTAGCATTCAAATTAAAATCTTCCCAAGTTTTGTTTATTATTTAAAATAATTATTTTTGAATAATTTTCTTTTATTTAGTAGGGAATTTTAGGATTTTCTGTTGCCAAATAACCTCAAGGGAAAAATAATAACTAAAACTTTTAATGAAATGTTTTCGGTTGGTATACAACCATCTTCAGCATTAAGAACAGGTTATTATTATTTTCCAATTTTTGTTTAGTGCTGCTGTTTATAAAAATATATTATTTAGTAGCAGTTAGTTAAAATAGTTGTTGATATTTATTGTATAATATATCATCATAAACGAAATTGAGCATATAAAATATTTAAAAATTTCCTGGTTATGTAAAATATTTAATATTTAAATTATTAAAAAAAATTATTAATAATAATTTAATTATTATTAAATTATTTTAAATTATTTAAATTATTCGTTTTAATAATATGTTAAATCTAGTGATAATTTATTTTAGATATTTTATAAATCTATCAGTAAAATAAAATTTTTACTTTTATATATTTTTTATAGTTAGTAACAAGGGGGACTCCATTGATTGTGACTTGCCGATTTGGACGAAATTTTGCAGGCTGATAGTGACCCATGTGCTGATTAATCTGACAAAACTGTAAGTATAGACACTCAACTAATTTTTTAAATAGATTTTTAAAGTTCGCGATTTTTCGATATTTCCTTTAATTATCCCTTTAATTATTCCTTTAATTACATAATCTCGTTAAAAATTTAACATTTGAATATGTGTATTGGCAGCATAGTAGCTATACGAATAATTGAATCCCGTGAAAATTTTTTTTTATATCAGTAAAAGTAACTTTTTTTAAAAATTTATTCATTTTTTGTTATTTTTTTAGAGATTTGTCTTTTTCTTTGATAACTATATTGCTTGAGAGCTGTATAGGTTTTTTATTTTCCTATTCTGAACTTGTATTTACACAAAAAATAATAATTTCTTTAAAATATGAAATAATGATGCATTTTAATTATTATTATTATTTTTTTTGTGTTCAGAATAGGAAAATGATTAGCTATATTTCTTGAGAACTATATAATTTTCAAGAAATATAGCTAATAATGAAAAAAAACAGAATTTAAAAAAATAATATAAAAAATGAAAAAATTTGAACAAAAATTACTTTTACTGATATTAAAAAAAAAAAAAAATTCACTGGGACTCAAACCAGCATTGTTTGCTTAGTAATCAGTTAAGTTGCTAATATAGTTATTCATGTTAAATTTTAACATTTTTAAAATTAAATTAATGTTAAGTTTTTTAAAGGAATTATGGTAATTAAAGGAAATATCGAAAATCGTGAATTTTAAAAATTTTGTTAAAAGAAAATTAGCTGAGTGTCTACATCTAAAATTTTGTCAAATAAATCAACACACACCACCAACCATCCTGCAAAATTTTGTCCAAATCATCAAGTCAGTCAACAGATCCACTTGTAAGATAAATATTTAAATTTTATAGTACTATACTAATATATTCTATAATTTTAATTTGAATTGTTATTTAAAAATTAATTATTTAATGAATAAGTTACTTTTAGATAAATACAGCACTAAAGCAGGATTGACTTTAAAAAAAGGATTTTATTTCTTTCAGTAAAAACATTTTCGGCTTAACTTAAAACTTCATTAGTTATACATTTTTATTAAAAGAGAAATAAAACCCTTCTTTAAAGTTAATCCTGCTGTAGTTTTCTGTATTTATCTAATTTGTTTAGTATAGCAATAGTTGCAATTTTTCTGTTTAAAAGTTACTTTTATTATTTTAAAAATATACCTTTTTAAATATATATGTATACATACATACACATAAGTTGCATTCAAATGTAAATTATAATTTATGAATTACAGAAAAATACAAACTGTATACCAATATTAATGCCATCATTTTTTTAATGTAATCAACTTCTTTTGAAATGATAGTAAAACTAATCTTTTATTTCATCAAGTCTACAATAATTATTAAATAAATTTTATTTATTGTAAAATAAATTTTCAAATGAAGATGAAAATTTTTAAAATCTGATAAAAGCCTACTTTACCATCATCATTTTTAAAATACTAGATTATATTACAAATTCAAATATATTTACATAATCAAAAAGGTCCCAATTAAAGCTGAGTGTTTCAAAAAATATTATTTATAAACACATTGGTGATTCACAGTGACAAATTTATGATTTATGGAAGACTCCACAAATCATAAATTTGTTACTGTAAATCACTAATGTGTTTGTAAATAATATTCTTTTTGAACTACTATACAATAGGAACATAAATAAGTTTGATCTTTTTTTTTTTTTTCGTTATATTTTCTATTATAATTACATCATTTAAAGTTTTTCTTCTTCTGTTTGTTTATAGTATATAATAATATCTAATATAAGCCATAATTAATTAAATAAAATTTAAATATTCAAAAACTAAATTTCTTTGAATCTTTCTTCTTTTATACTATTCTATGAAATCAGTCAAGAAAATATATGATGACAACCTTAAAGAAAGTTAAAAACACTAGTTGAATAAAAGACTAACTTCTGCATTTTTTTGAAGTTTATCTTTCACTGAAGACAGCTAAATAAATATGTGTTATATTACTAAATTATATTTATATGTACAGTTGAAGTGTAAAACTGGAATTAAATGATATTATGTAAAATAATCCCGTAAGGAATATTTTTAATTTATAAATTATAGGTTGTAATGAAAACTGACTGATCATTTTGAGATAAAATTAATTATAAGAAGGATAACACTCAGCAAAAAAGAAATGCCATTGATCATTTAATAAAAATGGAAAAAATATCATTTTAGGAACTACATATCAAATTTATATTTAATATCATTCTAAGATTAAGATATGAAGTTTGTGTATGATTAAACTTAAAATACAAAATTCTCGTAGTAAATTAAATTTTGTTTTATTTATAACATTAATAATTATGTAATTGCTGGATTTTTATTTATCTATGTTTATTATGCAAATGATAATATATATTATTTTGCTTTATTAAATAGTTTTAATAATAATTTAATAATATATATATTTTGATTTTTCTAGATAATAACAAGTCATGTGACAGTAGAACAATTTAGCTTTCTTATTTCTGCAGATAAGGAATTAGAAAAAATTCCATATAATGTTAAAGTAAAGGATTTATTAGGCAAGGTAATAATAGTTTATTATTCATTTTTTGAAATTATTGAAAAATATGAGATGAAGTTAATAATAATATATATTATAATAATTCAAAAACAGTACTAAAAAGTAGTAAAATATATTCAGAAATATATTTTACTATTTTTTATTACTGTTTTTGAAATTAGCAGACAGATCTTTTGAAAAGAAACTCACAAATGATGTATGTATTGATAAAAGATTATGATTGATTACTTACATTTTCTATAGAGTTATTAGAAGTTTTATATAAATATAAGCCCACTCCAGAAGAGGTATTGGAAGTATAACTTTCAATCACTTTATCCAAATATTCATTTAGAACCTGTGTGTATAGAATGCTCTAGATTTTTATTGATGCATCTCTATAAGAAATGGAACTAAGCTATAATCCCTGCAAGAAAAAGTGAAAGGAATAATTAAAATTAAGTCTAATTAATATGCAAAAAATTTAAATTATCATCTCTCTCTTAATTTTTGGCAAACTCTTTTGAAACTTTCAAAATTTGTAATGTATTTTGCCCTCTTTCTAACAGCATAAGCATTTTTTAGAATTTTATTTTTTTCACAACTTTTCATACCATACATGAGATTGCAGAAAACATGATTTTTTTAATGTGAAATCTTAGCCATCCAATGAAATGATTGATATTTTAGATATTTCTCTGAATAAAACAAGTCATGAATGAAAAAATTCAGCCAAAATTTTCAGAAATTATTTATTAAAAACTAAGTATTTTATATCAAAAACCAATTATATGACAACTTTTTTCAAGATTTATTCAATTTATTATATATTTCAATTATCATAAAAAATTCTTTATTCAATTATTATAAAAAGTTATATGAATTCATTGAAATATTATCATTTTTATTACTACCTTTCATATTTATTAATTTGTTCTTACTTTTTTACACAATTTTTAGCAATACCTTTTATAAATTTTTAATTTATATCAAAAAATCTTAACATATACAAAAATGGTCTCATCTCATACATAAACAGCTGTAATAGTCTCTGTGTTGTTCTAATTGAACAGCAAATTTTTATAGTAGCAACCCACCCAATACCACATGCTTTACAGCATGTGGTATTGGGTTTGCTGCACTTTCTCAGGAAATGAGTGGCTACTTAAAGCATTAAGAGTGCCATGTCTATTTAAATAGCTGCAAGTGTTTGTTTCATTTTTCATGGTATTTTCCTAAATTTTGGTAAAAAAAAATAACAAAAAAAATGAATTATTAAGATATATATTTGTTTATTTTAACAGAATTAACCAATATTTCTCTGTTATCTATAATATTTTTCATTAAAACTGAAAAATATACTGAATAAACTGAATAATTGGTACTAAATAAACTGAATAATTGGTATTTTACTGAATACTAAATAAACTGAATAATTGATATTTTTGAAATTTCAAGTAAAATTCAAATTTTTCATATAATGAGCTATAAAATGTTTAAAACACATTTTATAGCTCATTATATGAAAAATTTGAATTTTACTTGAAATTTCAAAAATACCAATTATTTCATCCCAAAACAAAAATAGCTTTGATATATTATATTATAAAATTGACAAGATAGGATAAAAATATCCAAATTCTATTATTGATTCTATTCAAAGCAATGTTTGTAAAAAGATAATTTAAAAAAATATTTCAGTAATTGAAAAAATTTATCAGTTGCCATCAAAAGTGTATATTTTCATATAATCGATGTGAAAAAAAAAAAAAACAATTTGCAATAGCTGTATTAATAAAATCAGGATTCTATTTTTTAACCCTTTTTTATGTTTTTTTTTATCATTTTGTTTTGACATCTGTGCATGGCAAAAGCACTCAAGATGTTAAAGTAAAATGTTTTTGTACATTGTTGATGTGTTTGTGATTTGATAGTCTTGGCTTTCTTTAGTGCTATTTTGATTTAGATTACTATATTCTATCACTGTTTAAAAACATATTGAATATTCCAAATTCCAGTGTTGGGGAACATAATCTCCCTTTGTAATATTGCATTTATGCAAAATCATATTCAGAGTTTTATTAGATGTAAATTATGATCAAAATTTAGACCATGACCCATCATAAGTCAGGAATTCCTGTCCTTAAATTCTAAATATAACTATGTCACTTTGTATAAGCAAGGTGTAAAATTATAAATATGTTGTACAGTATTTAGATAACAGTAAAGAAAATATTTATTACTAAATAAACTTTATAAATAAAGCAAAAAATGTATATATCTTCTTATAAATAATTATCCTATAAACAAAAATCTATTTAAGCTAAGATTAACTTTTTAAGCTAACATATTAAATTTTCAAAAATAGAAGAAATAAAGATAGGTTTATACCAAATGCAAACATGAATGCTCAAATTTATTAAACAGTATAGAAATATATGCTGCAAAACATGATATCACCAAGTATCAAAAGAAAATGTTGACTTGTTCTGTTAAAACATTTGACATAATATTTATTTCTTAAGATCCATCTTGCAATTTTGAGTAAATATATTGTTATATAATTAACTTTTTATACTTTTGCAATAAATATTATTACTTGGTAATTTATGTGTGAAAGAGATAGATATAGTATTAAAATATTTAAATATAATGATAGTAGTATTTGTTGTTGAAATATTTTACATGCCTTATATATTTTAATAAAAAAAATATTTAAATTTGCTAAATTAATCGATATATGTATACACTGAATTTTATTAATAAATTACAATACTATACTGTATATAAAAAAAAACTATTTTTTTGAGTGAACATTGTATGTTTATTCACTTCTGACAATGCATTCAAACATATCAATTAATAATCCTACTTTGAATTCTATTATTTCTTTTTTCTTAATTGCTTTTGATTTTTTGCTATTTAATCTTCCTATGAGTTTTTAAATACATCAATAAGAAAATTAAACAATTTCAAAGTGCTTCTCATTATATATTGCAATAAATAGCCATAATAGAAATTCATTGGACAAGCACATAGAAATTATATTAATTTAAATAATGGTTAAGTTAATAAAAAATTATATTTGCTAAATTCATAAAAACAGAAAACAGCCTCTGTAGATATTTTGACTTTTATCTTATAAAAATGAACATACTTTAAAACATTAATCCACATTTCATCGAATATATCCTTTACCAAAACTATAACTACTTTGTAACTATAAATTATACAGTGTGCATTTCCAATTGCTAATGTTGGACAAAAAATATTAAAATAGTTGAAATCTTATAGTATATACACTAAAGGCAATACTGTCATTCAAAATAATAACAGATTCTAATTCTAATGCTATTTTAGTACATATTTTTTTTGTTTAGCATGCTTGCACAAAGTTGTAAGAAGAAAGAGTCATCATTTTGGTTGGAACCGCTATTTTCAAATTGTAATTACACATGACTTTCAATGAATTGCTCATGACCCCTATAATAATTTATTATTGTTTTCATTTCACTTACAGTGTAAAACATCTCGCAAGCTCACAAGAATTTAACTGTGATATTTTTGTTTTCTGTTTCCATAACAAGTGATTTGATGAATCCAACAAATTTTAACAATTGATTTTGGTGAATCACTGTTAACTAGTTGAATATCAGCAAGTCTTGATGTTCATTTTGCTGTATATTAACACTTGTTATAAAGAGCCATATTATGCAACAAAAGAGATAGATCTATAACAAAAGTGTGTACAAATGCTAATGCTTGTACTTACCTGGTTAGTGGTAAATCAGCTTAATACTAAATGCATTAATATTAATGTCTAATAATAAGCTGATGAATATTAGAATTATAATCATTTGTTGAGAAAATTAGATATTATATACATTAAAAATTAATATTACAATGGTACTTTTATTATGTAACTTTCAAAACTCAAGCACTACAGCAGTGCTTGAGTTTTGAAAGTTACATAGTTAAAGCAAAGTGTTTAGCAAGTTCTGTATTTTTATTAGATTTATTATATTTAAATAGAAGTTAATTTTGAATTATATTCATAAATAAAAAAAATTATATTTGCAGTATTCATAAAATGTTTATACAAATTTAAATGATCTTTTTAAATTTTAATTACATATTATCATATAAGATATATAAATTAATACATGCAAGTTTAAAAATTATACTTAAATTGTAGTTAGATCAAAAATTTTTTAATATTATAAACTTTTCTGTATTGTTATAATAATATTAACCTATTAAAGATTAAAATAAATTATATTTTATTTAGTTGAAAATTGATGCCATGGTTGAAGAACTATCTTTTCTCATACAATTTATAGAATATCCAAGTTTTAAAATTAATGTTCTTCCCCAAGATAAAGTAAGTAAAATTAATTGAAAATATGAATTTTTATTTTCATTTATAAATATATATATTTATGATGATATATGAAATTTAAAATTATTATTCTTAATTATTTTTATTTCACTTATAATATGTTTTAAAACTATAGCTGTTTAATCTGGAAAATTAGAAATTAAAACTTTAATATTCATATCTTTGATCACATTAATGATTTTTATCAGATAAATTTATTAACAATTTATATTTTCTTTGTCAGTTTTTTAAAATAATGTTTATATCCATATGAATTTGAAATAATTTTTTATATAATGCAATTCATCAATTGGCTTGAATAAATAAATAATCAATTTTAATTGTTCAAATCCTTCCTGAAAATCTGTAGGTATGTGATCCAGAATTAACAATTATTTATTAGTGTAAAATATTAACAAAAATTATACAAAAACAGGCACTTTCAATTTCAAATCATAGAGATGATCATCAGGTTGTATGATGAAATATGGATGGCAATAAAAGAAGAAAATATATGCAAATGAATGGGAATGTTGAAAGGATGGACAGAAAAACAAAGGGAGGAAACTATGTAAATAAATAACTGTGCAATTAAAAAAAGAGTAGAATTGTAATTTATATCAAGAACAGACCAAATAAGAAACAGAAGAAATGAGGGAACCACCATAGTGCAAAGAAAGGGGAGAGGCTATATAGCAAAAAAGAAGAAATGAAAAATACATAAGCTAAAATGATGAAAATAAACAACAAAAATGGAACAGAAAAGCAAATGGGAATAACTGAAAAATGAAAAGAAAGTCTAATGCTTTTTGCATTTTAGAAAGTTGATTGTAATGTGTCATGATTGTAATCTATTATTAAAGGTAACTTTTGATGCTAGATCATTTAAATATCTAGCTTTAATCATTTAAACTTATGAGATATTGTCTTTATAATTTCTTAAATTGGATTTTTATGAAATTTAACAGGAGAATATGAATCTTTTTTACTAAGCAGATTCATATTACTGATTTCTGTTTGATTTATTGTTAATACTTTATATACTTTGTGGTTAATATAAAATTACTTTCAGAATGTGATTCAAATTTAAATGTAAGCCATACATTTTAAAGTATTCCAGAGTTTTCTAAATAACTTTATTGTCATATTATAGATATTTTCTTGTTTTTTGTATATAGCTACTGATGGTACAAAGTATCAAAAACATTCTTGTTAAATAAAACTGTTCTTAATATTTACTGCAGAAAATACTATATTTTAGATTTTAATTAAAAGCTCTTAAATTAAAATAACTAAAAATTCTCTTTATTTATTCAAATTATAGGATATTTCAGTTGACAAAATTCAAAATAAGGAGTTATTTTTAGAAGCTTTGAAGGAAACTATTGCTACAACTGTAGTTGATGTTAATTTTTCTGATGACAGCAATTTTCCTCAGTTCCAGAAAACTAAGCCTGGTATTGATTTGAATAAAGTATGTTTCACTTTCAAGTTTAAATGTAATACAATAAATATTTTAATCAATATTTTTATCTTTATCTAATATAGCTTAAAATAAATATTTTAATTTCATGAAACTAGAAAAATACTATTTATGAATTCTTTCAGATTTAAGTTATTGCATTCATTTCAAATCTATTCATAGTTTATATTTATAATTAATTTTAATTATACTTAAACCATTTTCATATTGAAATTTAAACACAAATAAATATTATTAAAATTAGTTTCATTAAATTAAGTATAATTGAATATATTTATCAGTCAAAGGAACCCAAAATTATTTCAATAGGCATTATAAAACAGATATACATGAATGTATAACAACAGGAATGTGTCATGTAAAGCAAGAAATAATGTTTCTTAGATGCAAATGGATGCATAAATGATGGAAACAATGTCTATAACATAATAAAATATTTATTTGCAACTAAAATATTATATAAAATTATTTTGTTTATTACTGTGAAATAAAAAAGTTTTCAGGTGTCATTTTAAATAATCAATTTTTATATTATAATACAGTGTTTCCCAAAAAGTTCCTATGTATTGGGATGAAATAGAGTGGATTTCAAACAATTTCTTAATGATATGATTATATGCATATTCTTATATATAAAACTTTAATTATTACTTTCCATCAGTATCTTTGTAAATTTCAAATTAGTTTCATTGCAGAATATATTTGTAAGCATTTTAGGGATTATTTTTGGAACTTGTTTCCCTAATGTTGTTTGAAGATCTAGTAGTATTGAATGTTTCTATGATACAGCACTAATTTTGTAAAATCCCAAGCAAAAATTCTAATTATGTTAAATCTGAAAAGTGCTCCACTCAAAGTTTAGTTTAATTTATACCCAATCCCATTGATTGGGAAAATAATTGTTGAGCTATTTCTGGATACTTCAGGCATAATCATTCTCCATTTGCTGAAAGATCATGGTTTTGAAAATATTATTTTGAAGAAGTTGGAGATTCAAGAACTGCTGAAGCATATCTTTTTCTTCTTTCTTTTGTATGATAAGCTTGATGGCTAAATTTTGATTGCCCCTTTCCACTCAAATAGAGTACTAAGGGAGCTGTACTGGGCCAAAATTAAATGCAAAA
>WUQG02029195.1:0-11098 GCA_011317285.2 Androctonus mauritanicus
TTTTTTAACCTTTAGAAATCGTTTTCCCCTGTGGGTAAAGTAGAATACACTCATCGTTCGACCCCGCCTGTCGTAAAAGGCGACTAAAGGGGTCATCTCGCGTTGAAGGGGTCATCTGCAGCTTGAAGCTTGTACTCTTTCCCTATGGGGAAGAGTAGTATACAAAAATAAAAATGGTTTTAATGTAACTATTTAGAGTTATATAATATGCATTTTGTAAGTTGAGAGAGAGAGATGAGAGATGGGAATTTATTATTTATTATTGGATAAGTGATTGATTTGTTATAGTATAAAAATTGCAGCTGTAATTAAGAAACTGATAATTCAGTAAAAATAAATAAAACAAATAATAATAATAGTATTTATATAAAACTATATAAAACAATGTACAGAATAATATTATAAATATTAGTAAAAATTCAAAAATAATTAAATATTTTGAATAGATATAAATGAATATTCCCAACGTTTACATTAACGAAAATGAATAATCGATAAGAAGTGATGCAGCGGAGATCAGATTATATTTAGAATTTGACTTTTCTCTAAGTAATTAAGTTTCACTCGGTTATTAATATAATCTGAACGACTTTGGCATTATCGACTGAGAAGGAATAACGTTTGATACGAAATGACTCCAAATCTGTGAATTTTCCTTATATTCTCATGCGAATGCGCTTCGAAAGATTTTGCTTTATGTATTAATTTACAGAAGAATTTTCCCGATCTTACTGTAAGTGAATCCGACTATTTTATTGTTATCATATATAGAATATTATCAATTAATGAAACTGTTTCTTGGAACGGGGTAAAATTCTCCTCGATTACCAATAAACGTATAAAAATTATACAACATTAATTTCTACATTTATAAGATATCAATGCATATTACATAATTTTATACATTGATAATTTCTTCTGCAAGTAATAATATAATTTTCTAACTAGATCATCCGATCAGAGGGTCAAAGTAGTGTAGTTTAGCAGATACCATCGGAAACTTAAGATAAAATTTTAATTTTAATTCATTGTTAATCAGAAAAATAATAAAAAAAGACTTCAGTATGAAAGTATATGAATTAAAAGCGTAATCATTCATCTTTAAATAAAGTCTTATTCGGATTTTCCAATTTTATTTAGAATTTATTCATATTTTATTTTTCTGTAGAATATTAATAAATATGGTAATTATTTACATACTATGCCTATATTTTTCTCTCAACAGTGACATAGCAAGAAGGGGCGGAGGGGGCAGACCGTTCTGGAGGCCCTCCGATCTCTGATCGAGGGCCTCCAGAACGGTCTGCTCCCTGGTTGTCTGCCTCCTGAGTTCTCTGCCGGGCCTCCTGGACGATCTGCCCCTGGTTCTCTGCCGGGCCTCCTGGACGATCTGCCCCCTGGTTCTCTGAAAACTCAAGGTTCTTAGAAGAACCTTAAGTTTTAAGTACATGTATCTATATGTAGGAATATAAAAAAGGGACTTTGTATTCTGGGATGATGATTATAAATGTGTCGTGTTTATGTTTAAAAATTAATTATATATTCGTGTTGATATTTTGTATGGTGATCATTGCAATTAGGGAGGCCCCAGGGAGATTTTTTTTTCGAGGACTAGGCCTCGATAGCTGTAGATCTGTTGCTGTCTCTCAGTAGACAAATAATAATACATATAGTATTCTTACGTTCCATATAAGGACTATATATATTTCTTATATATCGAGGCCTGGGGCGGAAATCTCCCTGGGGGCCTCCCTGATTGGAATGATCACCGTACAAAATATCAACACGAATATATAATTAATATTTATGGAGCATAAGAAATTATAAGGACTATATATTATATGTAGAAATGTATACAATACGTAGAAATTCATGCACTGTATACATTTCTATAGATAATGCAACTAATTATTGCAAGTAACTAATTTGCAAGGAATTTATAATTTGTTTCCCTACTGATTTGTGTAGTTAAGCTTACTAAAAAATTATGTATTCTCATTCCCTATTGCAAGGATTCTTTTATGTATGTTTATGAATTATATATGTATCATAATAGAGTCTATGGCTACTGTATAAATGTTGTATTTGGAATATCTCGTAAAAATCCGTATAGACATGGAGAAAAATAATTTTTAATAAGCAATTACAAATAGTTTTCTAACAATTATTCTTTTAAATAACAGTCGCCGCGCGTAAATTATATATATATATATATCACTTAATATATTGTATATGCATAAAGATTTGATAGTGTTTTAGTAGTAGTTTCAATCAATAAAGTAATTCTTAAAACCCTCATCACGTCACCAGAAACCGACCAATAAACAAGAAGATACCGTCGAGTCCTTTAATTGTCGGTTGGATTGACGTCTGTAATTGAATCTAGGAATAAGAGTGAAGAGAGAAAAGCACGTTTTGGGCTTTACCGAAGTGCATTTGCTTGTACGACGGGTTTTAACCTGTTCTTTCCTAATTCACGCCACAACCGATAGATGTCAGGTCGATAGTCACGTCACAAAAATCGTTTTCAAATTACTGTACTAGAAAGTGATCGAATATATATATATATACAGTATAGCGCATTTAGTTTTTTCTTTAACACTTCTAACTCTCAATCGTCGACAATTCTCTTAGAAGAGTAAAAACTATTTTTAAATATTTTATAACTATGTTTTAAGAATAAATATTTGTTTTTTTTTTCTAATATTGTTTACGGTCTCGTAAGAATTGCTAACGACAGCTTTTAGTGGTAACTTGGTTGCATCGCGTATCGTCACGTCATTCGTCTTTCAGATATTTTGGTAGAATCGAGTCGCATCCGGACGAGATTTCTAAGACAACGACGACACTGCGAAATTAATGAAAATAGTAGCAAAGAACTAAATTAGCTCTCTCGAGTCCAGCTGCCTCACTAGTCTCTCCGATCAATAAAACTCTTCGGGTGTCATTGTTTAGTCTTTCGCACCTGCTACGTTATTTTCCTTATTTTTTTTTATTTTTTTAAATATTTTCTGTTGGTCTATTTTAATGTTTATTTAGTATATTTTAATACTGTTAACTTTTAAACAATTTCGCGTAATAATTTAATGGATAATTTATACTTATTCGCCACGGCTGGTAGAAGAATATTAAATACGACCGCACACGAAATATCCTAAAGCGAAGTTTAATAATTAATTTAATTGTAACATAATTAAATTATTGTTTCCGATGTTATAAAAGGCCTCTCAGTTTATCATCAAACACAAACGGAAGTAGTTGTTAATGATAGATTTAATATTCGAATTTCGTCAGAGATAATCGAAATCCTACTCGATCTTAATTTAATTTTACTATTTTATATATCAGCAGTAAGTTGGATTAAAATGATTATGTTGTTTTTTTTTTTAGTTTTCTTGTAAGAAAAACTATTATTTTTTCGCATAAATAAGAAAGATAAAGCGATAAACTTCATTAGAATTCTAAATTTGACTTATCTCTTACACGCTAATTATTTATTCTTTAATCAGTTAAAGGTTGTTGTAGTTGCACTTTATCGCAGCGATGATTACGTATCGTGCAACAAACACTACATCATTCAGTATGTCATAAGGATATTTAAGAAGTGCAGACAGTTCTTTCTCGACTCTGCCAGTTGATATTCTTCAAAAACAAACTGATATGCCAATTATACGGATGCCAACATATTTGAATCAATAAGTGCATAAAATTGTTATTATTATGCCTTTTATTAGTGTTAAAAATAATAATCTTATATTCTGAATAGATGAATAGTTAAATTTTATCTTAATATAGATATTTTATTCTACCAAATTCGGTATACGTATGCTTAAAAAACCATATAGAAACATGCGATTTACCTCTTAGAATAAATTTACCGTGAAAGAACAAAGATATTTAATTATTTTAATTTTTTTTTACCTTTATGATGGATATTATAAATAAAAATTAAAAATTTTTAATACTGTATAATGTAAGATACAAAAATTAATAGTAAAAATATGAATAGTAATTCTTTTTTTCAACGAGATAAAAAACTAATTTTAGCTAAAGATGAACTCGGAAAATTTTATTAAGTAAAGATAAAAAAAGAGCAGAATGATCAAAATCTTGTATATCCGTGTTCTGTTTGTTTTTCTTTCAATATTGTATACAGTTCTGTACTGTATATCCAGATCGAATGTCGGCTTCACGATCATTTTATATAAAATAATTTATATAATTAAATTAGTATTCAATTAAGTGATCTCTTAAAACTGGTCGTTAACTGTTTACAGCAAACACTCTTATTAATTTATAGAAAAAAAAAAAAAACAAGAGTCATATAACCTTTCCAGCATTTTGTTTTTTTTTTTTTTTACTCGTATTATAGCGAAATAATTAGACGAATAAAGTCGTAAAGTGCTGTTTAAATTAAAAAAAAATATAGAATAGTTTTTTTTAAACTTATTTACTAAGAAAATGTTCGGAAGATATTGGAAAAACTATTAATGACTTTTAACTGATAAATAAAAATTTGACAAGATGTTTTCTCGGGGAAAAATTCCCGATAACAGATGACAAATTTTTAATTTTAGCCTTTTAAAACATAAATTGAGGTCGGGAAATAGATCCCAAAGGATTTTCGTTCAAAAAAAAAAAAAAAAAGATCGATTTTCGAGATATATGGCGTCAGAGTTGCAAGAATCTACCACCCGTATCTATAAATGCTGGATATATTTGTGTTAACGAATAAATTGCAAAAATATAGCAAAAATTGAAAATAATGAGCAAACTTCGGCATCGGATAAACAACAATAAAACTTTTATTGTTACAGTAGTAATTAGCTTCCACGTGTATTAATTTCCAGGTAATTTATATCATCGAGATAAGGAAAACAAATCCAGAAAGAAGTTTATATTTAAAAAAATAATAATAATATGTTTGTTAACTAGAATAAATTCGTGATTTTCTTTAAAGACAAAACAACGAAATGATTAAATTTCGACTTTTAACTTATATAAAACGAAATTCAATTATCGATTTTTGCAATTTCGATAAGTTCCGAGATATACAGTTCGAGTGAAAAGATTATATGAAATCATATTTTCTGATTTCAATTATTTTTTAATAAAATACGGTATTTTAATTTCTTACGTCAGATTGATAATCTTTCTTTGTCATTAGAATATGCAAAGAGACAGATAGTATGAATCATTATAAAAATACAAAAGGTTTTGACAGACATTATTTATTCATCTGTAAGTGTATGAGTTTTATTAACATTTTTTTTTATTATTAATAATTCCAATAGTTATTTCTTGAATCTGGATCCGAGATCAAAATAAAATGTTCTATTTGCAATTTCATTTCCTGTGTATGCTTTCTATAAATTTCCTTTCCTATGTACTGTATGCTTTACTATAAATTTACTTTCCTATATATTATATGCTTTACTATAAATTTCCTTTCCTATGTATTATATGCTTACTGTAAATTTTCTTTCCTACGTACTGTATGCTTACTACAAATTTCATTTCATACGCACTATATACTTACTATAAATTTTGTTTCCTATGTACTTTATGCTTACTGTAAATTTCATTTCCTACGCACTGTATACTTACTATAAATTTCGTTTCCTATGCACTGTATGTTTACTACAAATTTCATTTCCTATGCACTATATACTTACTATAAATTTCGTTTCCTATGTACTTTATGCTTACTGTAAATTTCATTTCCTACGCACTGTATACTTACTATAAATTTCGTTTCCTACGTACTGTATGCTTACTACAAATTTCATTTCCTATGCACTATATACTTACTATAAATTTCGTTTCCTACGTACTGTATGCTTACTACAAATTTCATTTCCTATGCACTATATAAGCCCTACTTACTATAAATTTCGTTTCCTATGTACTTTATGCTTACTGTAAATTTCATTTCCTATGCACTATATATTTACTATAAATTTCGTTTCCTATGTACTGTATGCTTACTGTAAATTTCGTTTCCTATGCACTGTATATTTACTATAAATTTCGTTTCCTATGTACTGTGTGCTTACTGTAAATTTCGTTTCCTATGTACTGTATGCTTACTATAAATTTCATTTAGATCTTTGGATCTTTTGATTTCATGGGCAATAATTTTACTATAATTTCATTTGGATTATTTTTGATTCATGGACAATAAAGCATAAATGTTAGATTTTTAACCTAAAATTTATGTTTTATTGCCCACAAACGTGATAAGTTAATAAGATGCTCTAATTAAGAGCAAAAACTAAAAAATAATTCATATTATTTTAAACGAAAATTAGTAATTAAGCTTCTCATTTCGTTAGCTATTGTTATTGTTTAAATTCATCTTGGAGTATCTCTATTTCAAGAAAAAACAAGAAATTCGTTTGAAGCACTTAAGTAGAATTAAATGTCTAACTAAACTTCTCCAATTCTTTCTCCTTTTTCGAGATCACATTTCATGAAATCTACTTTAAAAATATTCGATAAAATTTAAATAAAGTTATTATATTTACGAGCATTTAAACTTAATTTTAAAAAATTTATTCAAGAACTTAAAATGTTTATTATAGGTTCTTGTCAAATTTAAAATTCAACATTTAGTCATTTAATTTTTTAATGTGATAATTGATCGAAACAATTAATTTGAAATTATTAATATAAAATTAAAAATTTTAAAAAGTCACAATGAAAATATACATACATTTTGATTCATAAAAAATTTACAAAATTATTTCTTATATTTTTAAATCGTGACTAATAATGAATATTTCTTTATCCTTTTTTTGTAGGCTATCATTTTTCTAAGATATAATTTCATCTCTTTGCCTTATTATTATTTTTTAACTATATAAAAATGATACTGTGTAATAACGTCATCCATCTATTGGCTATATTTTTAATGAAATATCTCGAAAAACAAACATGGCAGAGTATTCACTTTTTAGATTTTTTAAAGAATCGTTCCCCATTAACTAAACATTTTAAAGTTCTTGTGTAATCGTTTTACAAAATAGTATTCATTCCTTATTTTAACAAATCTCTCTTCTGGAAATAACTTAGTTTAGAATGATTAAAATGTATGCAGTAGCAGACCTACAGCTATCCAGGCTTGGGGCGAAGTCTTCCTGGAACCCCTCTAATTGGAATGATTACCATACAAATTTCAACACAAATATATAATTAACATTTAATTTAATCAAAATTAAATAGTTAAAATGATTTGGAATACAAAAAATCTTATAAAATTATAGCATCAACGCTTCTAACATAAACTTTTAAACATAAACACCGCTCATTTATACATAATCATCCTCCCAGAATACAAAGTCCCTACTTTTAATTCCTACATATATATATATATATATATATATACTTAAAACTTAAGGTTCTTCTAAGGCCTACTGATCAGAGGTCAGGGGTGGCCCGCCCCCCGCCCCCATTAGTGCGCCACTGAATGTATGTTATCAAAATTATCTTCAATGGCATAATCTTTATATTGAATATCATAAATACCAATCAAGTTCGAATCTGCCATTTTTATAGTATTGAGAATAAATGGTTAATTTATGTGTCAATCAAGGTCAATAATGTAACCTTTCTACCAAATTTCATAGAAATTCATAAAAAAAATCAAGATATATCAAGAGCGTATCTAGAAGTTTGAATTTATTCATTTTTAAATGGTTGTAGATACAGTACTAAAAGATGTGGTATTGAAGTCATGTTTTGACGATAAAATATTCTCTCAAAACTTCATGAAAAAATCTATTAATTAGTTCAAAAGTTATTAGTGACGGTTGCATAACGGCCAGCTAGTTATTCCACATGATGATGTGAAAACCTTCATTCTTTTTTTTTTTTTTTTTGGAAAGTAGACCAAAATTGTCGATGCCAGCTGTTCAACATGGTATTTTACAACGGTTGAAAATATCATAATACTGTATATCCTTAAATCAAAATACTGTATATGATGTTTGAAAAATCTAATTGAAAATGTCTATTGAAATCATTTGATTCAAAGATAATTTTTTAAATTTTAAAATATTTTGATTTGCTGATGGTTGATATAAAGAATAATCAATTCTAGACCTGTAGATTTCTTTCTGTTTGAGATTTTTCATTATCATTTAAGCAGTTTTCCAACTGGAAGTTACTAAGCGGTGAACATTTCAATGTCTACCACATTGCAAGATTGGCTACCAATTAAAGAATAGAATTCAACAAATTGGACCTTTCTGGAAAAAATCTGGAGGATCCAAAAAATGAACCTGGAGAATCTAGGTTCATTTTTACTAAGATTCTCCAAAATGGAAGTGGAGTACATTTCCATGCGTGCCAACTGGTCGACATTTTTGAGAACATTAGATTTGAATAAAAATAACAGATTTTAAATTGGTTTAAATTCCCAAAATTATCTGCGAATCAATAATTAATCTTTTATTCTTGGTTAATTTTGTTGAATCTTCCTGATTCTTCGAAATATTTGCGTGTTATTTTGTTTATATTTTTTGAATGCGAAAAATTATTAAATCTGAGAAAAATTCCATAATAAATTTTTATTGAGGATTGTTTGTTATTATTTGAAGAAACATATTAGCAAATGATAACGTTTTGAATTGATTATTCAAAAATAGAATAATATAGAATATGAAGAATTTCTCGAAGTAAAAACTTTTCAGTTCTGTTAATAAAACGATAGAAAATGGAAATTTCGAATTTCATATCCTTTTTTTTATGATGATGATGATATCAAATTTTAGCAATTTAGTATTTAGTACAGTATTCTAACGATTTCTTTTAGTTCATTTATATAGCTTGTTTTAAATAACCATTTGGGTTTCAGATTTAGTTTAGTTATCAAATTATTTTTAGATTTTTTCTGAAATTTTCCTTTAAATCTGTTTGTTAGTTTTTATTAGTTTCTCCTATTATAATTTTTAAACTTTTTCTCATGTTTAAAATTTTTCTTTCCATAATCTTCTTAATGTTACTCGTTTCGCAATTTTAAGAAAAATATTGTTAGCACACCTTTTTCTTAAAATTTCAAAGTAGAATTCTGTTTATACGTTTTTTAAGCGGGTTGATAAATATTATGTGCAAGTGAGATTAGCGTTAAAATGAAACTCTTTATTTTAACTTTGCAAAGGGTGAACATTACAGTAGATATAGTAGTGTACTGTATTGTTCACCCTTTGCAAAAACATTCCTACTTTCACTCACTGTAATATCCAAACTGTAACTTACACTACAGTATCCTGCGAAAAATAGTGTACTGCAGAATGAATTACAAAAGTAAAACCAAAAGTGAAATTTCTGAAGTGGATGAGTCCAAACGTGAAAGGGAGAGTCTCAGTCAGTAGAAAGACTAGTGGGATAAGTTTTGGTATTCATTCTCCTTCTAATTCGTAAGATAATATAGTGTATAGTATAACAAATTGTTCCTTTGTCGAAAAAATTTGGTCAAGATTTCTTGGATTTTATGTATAAGTGCGACGAAACGACTCTGGAAGAATAAAAATAATAGCGTACAAATACGAAAACGTGCAAGTGGGATGATATTTACATGCAAAATCGAAAAAGTGTACAAAACACAACATAGGTGAGAAAAACGTTTAAACGAGGTTCTGCTGTATTTATGTGTTGTATATCGTTGCTTTCTAGAGTTGTCTAAGATACAATATAGAAGAAATTTTACTAATAATTATTTAAATAGAGTTATACTTTGTAATTTGGAATATGATCTAATTGTAAATTTATAGTAAAAGACAACTGTTGGTTACTTCTATAAAAAAAAAAAATAATAATGAAAGCTGGATAGATAAAAAAAATAACTAAGAGAAAATGCATTGTACTCAGACTATTCAACTTTCATTAAGTTTCGATTAAAAGTTTGTAAAAAAAATTTGCTAACTTTTTTAAAGTAAAGAACTACTTCTGTAATCGTTAGAAAGTAGTTGTATCTGCAAAATGGTTCTTCTATTGGTGGATATTTATAAAATAAATGCAATATCTTTAGTTAGTATTATCAAATCTATACTGATGATATATTACTAGTGCCGGCGGCACTATGTCTTGTTAGGAAAGAGAAGGATGTTAACAACTGTTCGGTTCATTTCCTTTTTGTATGCTATGAGTTATAAAAACGATTAAAAGACATTATTATATTATACCTTTCTTCAAAAAACGATCTAGTTATTATAAAATAATTTTGAGGATTATAAATCATAATCCGTTCTAATTCGACTGTTTTAATTCGAAATTGGTTTTAAAATTTTAAAACTTTTCTCATCGAATTTATAAATTTATAGATTATTTTAGCGGTTCCAATTAGCTGAGAACTGTAGACTCCCCTTTTTTACGGTAAGCAACAGACTCCCTAAATTGATTTCATGGTCCCTTAGAGATCCGCAGACGAGAAACAGTGGTCTGTTTTATAAATACAGTAGAACCCCGTTTATACGTTTTTGAAGGGGGTTGATAAAAATTACGTACAATTGAGATTAGCGTTAAAATGAAACTTTTTATTTTTCATTTAATAATTTCAATTTTTATAAAAATAATCCATAAAAAATCATTAGAAAGAGTTTTGAAATGTTTTCTGACAAAGTCTCAGATCGTCTTTGCTTTATAGCCTATAACACGTATTAAATGTAGGTCATAAGACATATTATAATTGGCGTTATATGGTCGAGTTTTATTATCAGTCCACCGTGTTTTGTACCTCTTTATAGATGTCACTAATCTTCGATACAAATCACATTAAGAAATACTTGTCTAGTGCAGTTCTCTATAGAATTATAGAAGGTTTTTGGAATTTAAATAATTCAATGTAAAAATTTTCTCATGTTTTATTTTTTGCCAAAATAATAATAATAAATATAATACACCAAAAGCTTGCAACCAAATACAAATTAATAAACGCAACTCACACCATATTACAAATACTTACCAGACACAATCTTAGAAAACTCGACACACAAGATGTACTATGACAGAACAATTTTAACAGACAAAACCGTACATCGCAACAGACCAGACATCACACTCATAGACAAGCAAAACAAAGTTACCTACATTATAGGCA
>WUQG02029206.1:0-30523 GCA_011317285.2 Androctonus mauritanicus
CTTTGAAAGGGGCTTTCAATTTCCTTATTTTGCTTCCAATGTCCTCGCGGAGCATAATCAAGTCTATATAAACTTGTGACATTGATGCTGGTACCGCCTGCTCTATAATACAAAAAATGAGCGATGAAATCTCAGTGACCCACCGTCCGAAGTCGTCAGCGAGGAAAGGCGCAGAAATGCTTTCCGCACGTGGCCAAAAAGCTCTAGCAGGCGGCTCGAACAATCTCATGTGGGACGTCATTAGCAACTTGTGGCATCCGCAAGCCAACCCGGACGGCTATGTGTCTGTGGGGGTCGCCGAGAATGCCTTGATGCACGATGTCCTGCTGGAATATCTCCATACCAACATCAAGCTTCCTGCCACATATCTGACTTATAACGATGGCGGGATGGGTTCCAACCGACTCAGGGAGGCTGTTGCCCACTTTCTGAACCGTCAATTGAAGCCGTATCGCCGGATTGAGTCATCCCACGTCGTCATGACCAACGGCTGCTCCTCTGCCGTTGAGCAGCTGAGCTGGTTATTAACGGAGCCTGGGGAGGGTGTATTGCTCGGGAGACCGTACTACGGAACCTTCATTGGAGACATCTCCCTTCGACCTGGCGCGGAGGTTGTCCCTGTTGACTTTGATGAAGTCGATCCCTTGGGTCCTGAGGCTGTCGCACAGTACGAAAAGGCCCTCGTGGACTTTGAGAAAAGCACGGGAAAACGAGTCCGCGCCGTGATGCTTTGTCACCCTCACAATCCCCTTGGACGATGTTACCCACGGTCCGTGCTCATTGAACTGATGAGATTCTGTGAAAAGCACCAAATCCACTTGATCAGCGATGAGATCTACGCGCTTTCGACCTGGGAAAACAAGGTCGACCCAGATACGCCGGCAGCAGGATTCGACTCGGTACTTTCTATCGACACAGCAAACATCATCGACCCGGGCCTGATCCATGTGCTGTGGGGAATGAGCAAAGACTTTGGAGCAAACGGTCTGCGCGTCGGAGCCATCATCTCACAATCTAACCTAGACCTCCATACTGCATTGAAGGCAACGACTATATACTCCTATGTCTCCAGCCTGTCTGACCAGATAACCGCATCCGTTCTGCTAGACGATGCCTTCACCGATAAATATGTCCAGCAAAACCGCGCGAAGCTCTCGCAAAACCACGAATTCAGCGCTCGGCTGCTCCAGAAACACAACATCGGATACATGCGCAGGTGCAACGCTGGATTCTTCCTGTGGATTGACCTCGGGAAGAAGTACTTGGAACTCCACCCCGAAACGGACGAAGCAAATGTCGACGTTACCGCAGTGATTATGCAGAAACTTCTCGACAAAAAGGTCTTCCTCGCGAATGGAACGGCATTTGGCTCTGAGAAATCGGGATGGTTCCGGATTGTCTTTGCGCATCCTCTTCCCTACCTCGAAGAGGCGATGAACAGAATTCTGGCGGCTATTGCATGAGGAAGTTCATAGTGGATTACACTCTTAGATATGGCTTATATACTGCTGTACAATCGACTCTGCTGCATATTCTTTGTTTCCATTGCTAGATGTGCATAGTCTCGTTGTGAACATCAATCCATAAACCGTCCCATGTGTCAATTTCAACCGAAAGTCCCCAATAAAGCAACAAACGCCCATTCCAACGCAGACTTTGCAATCAATTCCTTGCTAAACCACCTGATGGGCCTGCCTACTTCTTCGTCAACAGCTCACGAACCCTCTTCCCCTCCCCATCCTTGTCCTCCACCACCCCATGCACCTTCAAGAACAAATCAAGATCATGAACGGCCCTTTTTGGCAATTTTTCAAAATTGATAACGGGATTCCACATCCCTTCCCAGCGCATATATCGCTAGTATTATACTAGTCAGCTCAGCCGAACCGTAACATTGCCCATTCAACCCCAGTGAACCGAAAGAACTCACCTCGACAGAATCCGGAATCGAAGAATGAAGACACTGTACGAATTCCATCTGGTTTCGCGGGGCCAACATGTCGTAATGTCCTTCCAATGCTTTGCGCATTTTATCTGTGACTACCTCCGCGTTCCGCGAGTGAGGAAGCATGCCCATGGCGACGCGGAAGTGGTCTTCTGCGTCTTTTTTGGGGGACGCGCGGTTTCGGCGGCGCTTTTCTTTGGCCGGGGATGGTGTAGTAGTGTTGTCGCCAGCGCCGTTTTTGTTGCCGTCGTTGCTCGCCTCGAGCTGCGCCGTGTTGGTTTCGGTGGTTGTTCCTGCGTTGCTGTTCTCGCTCGACGACGGGGTTTCGGGTATAGCGCCGGAATGGACAGTGTCAGACTCAGCGCCTGGTTCGGGGACAGAGCCGCCATCCGCGCTCTGGGGCTTGGGTTTCGGATTAGCGGACATCACGGTTGGCTGAGCGGCTGCTGCGCCGCTGTCGTTCTGGTCAGGGTTTGCCGGTGCTGGTCCTGCCGGACTCTCGTTCATTGGGTTCACCATGGTGTTGTCCTGCCATATATCAGTATGCTTTCATTCAAGTCTGAGATTATCACTTACATTCATTTTGTCTCGGATAGATGTAGATGATGGGTGATGTTGATGCGAGTCCGGCAATGCTAAGGTATAACAATAGGTAAGATGTAGGTTCAACGGTATTCAGAAGTGATGAATTGCCGGTTTAACCATGAAGCTAATATCCCAGCTGTAGGTAAGCTGTAGATAAGACAGGTTTGAGTGCGAATGAGAGCAATATGAAGCTGAACCACCTACTAGTTGCAGCCAGTAGGTTGGGGTGTTGTCAAGGACAGGACCAGGTCACTCCAATGTTGGACTGAGAGGTGTTTCGACAAATGATAGAACTTGAGAAGTACCTTCTGGATGAACGAAAGAATAGATCCTTGGTCAACCCATCGACGTTTAAGCTGTTCTGGTTCAACGAGATAGTACTTCCAGATAGATTTAAGAATATAGCTCTGCTTGCCCGTATTCTATTAACTGTTTATCCCCATTTACTGGTGTGACGGTTAGCAGGCGGCCGTTTTAGGCGTCTCTCTAACTAGAGCGTATTCGCACGGCCACGCGCTTTCTCTCCACGTTAGGGCGGGTTTCATGTCCCTTTGTCCTTTGACGCTGGTTCCAAATGGATCTTCAGCACCACCTAGCGAGGCACTCTCGCTACGGCCACTGCGGAAGGGAGCTAGAAATGACCCTTCCCCGCTGGGGCCATCATGCTCTCTCTAGTTCTAGGCCCTATCGTATCGGCCGTGTCCTTCCCTACTACTTGCTTCCTTCTTCCTACTAGCAAGTATCGCTTGAGCCGTATCTCGCATCCCTTTAACGTCCCTACTCGAGCATGACTATGCTAACTATAGCGCCTCACCCTAAACCAGTCGGATCTAATAGCGGAGAGAACTAGATCGATACTATCTGACTCTGCCCCTAGGAGAAGGGTCTAAATGAGGGTACAAACAAGAGTCTAAATAAGCGCATTAACTATTTTGTACTTGAAAAGGCTTTACGATCGAACTATGGCCTACAGTCAAGATCAGGCCGGGAGCCGTAACGCTTCTCCTGCTGGGAAAGCAGATTCTAGGACCATATAGAATGAAGGAGGCCTGTACTTGGGAGATCAATAGACAGCGGCTAATGGACAGGTCTGCAATGCCCTTCATTAAACAAAATCATCTCTGGCTATAGAATCGACTGAAGCAGGAGTAAGGAGGCTGCCTGCTAGCATAAACTGAAAGGCCAAGAAGAAATAAATTTGAAGCGGCGATACCAAGGAAATACCAGGGCCAAGGCGACAACAGAGATGACATGACGGCTACCAAATTAATGCTCACACAGCGAGAAAGACCCCGTCTCAAACTGCTCGTTGTTAAAATGTGAAACCGTCTTCCTCTCTTCCATAAGCTCCAAACGGAGCTGTTTCGACTCGGCCATGGAGATCGGGAAACCGTCCATATTGTCTATCACCATATCCAGCAATTCAAGTGGCAGGCGTCTGGCCAGGAAATCTTCTTTCAGGCGCAGCTGGCTCTTCCACCAATCCGCTCGTTGGGGCGGAATATTAGCCGTGGAAATGACGCGGAAGTGCGGGTCGACCAGGAACAGCGCGAGGATCTTCCGGTGGCCTGGTTTCGAGGGGTCCGCGAGTTCAAACGGCGATACGCGGTGTTGGAAGATGTTGGGGAAGGTGAGGAGGCGGCCTTCGCGGGTGGTGATGCTGCCCAGGTCCTGTGTGACGGAATCGTCGGTCGATTCGTCGTCGTTGCAGCCAAATACTGCAGGAAGCCATGCATGATATTCCTGTTCGTAGGCTACCTCGGTGCCTAAGTCCGTGCTAACACGTTGGCGAAAAGAAAGCGTATTCTCAGTGATGTTCTCGCATGAGTAGTAGTAGATGGCTGTCGCGCAGATGTGCTCGTTCTAGGATTGAGTTAGGGCTGCTGGCGGAGTAATAAGATAAAGCATAACGTACCATCTGTCCTTCGACGTGCCATGAGCCACCCTCGTACCGAGGCTTATCAGGAGTGAGTTCGACGTTAGCCAATTTGACTATGACTTGGAAGCCCTTGTTTTGGAACCTAGTTCGTAAATCATACTCTTCATTCGAAGGAAAGGTTATCAACCAAGTATACCAACCATGTCTAGTTAAGTAATTTTTAATGCATAAAATTTTTTCAAAAAAAATATAAAACTGATATTTAATGCAATGTTTAAAAAATATATAACTTATATTGTAATACTGTAAAATATAGTATTGATAAGTGGAGCAATGTAATGCTGTAAAACGGTATATACTATCATGTTCGTTTTAATTATTCTAAATTTAAAGCTTTTCTTATTAAAATGAATCGAGTTTTGAAGAAAGAATTATAAAATTTCTAAAACTTTGGCTAGAATCGTTTAATATTTTAGAGAATATAATAATAATGATTGAGAATTTAGGCATAACAAGTTTGAGATATAAGCTATAACACTTAATCCCCTTTATAAAAGTTACAAATTGTTTTAATTAATTACTAATCTCTCTGGGATTATAAGTATCAAATTTTATTTCCTAATTTGCACTTATCAAATTTAAATAAATTCCACCAAAGTTTTGTGAATATCATGCGATGATTATTCAAGATTATTTTCATTGAATATTTTTTAAAACTTATAAAAGTTTTATATTAATTTTACTCAAATTTCGTTGATTTCTATAATTTTCTTTTTTATTTTTTTATTAAAACTAACGTGTTCTATCGTTGCATGCTGTACACGCCCATTATAGTTAATAGTTGAATTTATCCAACGTTTGCCTTCTCACTTATACGCCATACTCAATCATGTTCAGACCACGGATATCATTTATGATGTAACCAATGATGTTGCCTTATGATGTCGTTAATGACGTCATAGTAAATTGTCGCATATATATTGTACATGAAACGATACGCAAATTGCTACTTCGGGACTATTAGGTGCTGTTATTATTAATAATAATAATAACAGTTCCTGATAGTGATATTAGTAGCAATGGGCCATTTTTAAGTTTTTTTTTACAAATAGATTTTATAGAAATATATAATAAATTGCTTGCTTACTTTAAAATATTTTATATGCACATTTATTTGGAATATACTGCCAACAAGTGAAGATAAAAATTTGAAATGTTTAGAGAACATTCTACTAATCGAAATAAATAAACTAAAAATTTATTAATTCAGTCTGCTATTGAAAGAATTCAATGAAAGAAAAAATTGCAACCAACTGAACTGACTGATTTTCTATAGAAAATTTTCAAGGTATTGTGTTGAATATCGTAAACTTTATACATTTTTAATACACAATGTATCAAAGTTGTTGTCAGTTATATACAGTACTTAACATTAAATTATAAACAAGAAAGTATAATGTGAAAATTTCCTTCAAAACAATCTGGAGATTGATCCATCTTGAGATAAAAATTTCCTGTTACTAAATTTCCAAGATAGCTCAAATTTTGATAATGTTTTGAACCATTTCATATACTTTTGTATGGATTTGTATGAAACTTTTTGTATAGAATTTATAAATATGAAGTTTTAATGTCAAAAATATGCATTTTAGATAATTTTTGTTACTATTTTTAATTTAAATATAATTAGAAATCTTCATATAAGGCGTGAATAGGATTTTTCAAGATTATACTACTAGACCTTTACGAAATTTTCATCGAAGACATATTTCATTGAATGCGCGAAATAAAAATACAGTAATTAATCATGCTATTTTAATAAATTATTAGTTTTCTAAATCTTTTCTGTTACAGTTAAACATATAAATCTGTAATTTCAGTTAATCCGGCTGAAGACATCATTAAACTGTTTACAGTAGCGGAACACTGAAACCAATTTCAGTTGCAGCTTCAATGTTCATCGATGGAATATCGGTGATGACAGTTGCAATATCTGTCCATAAGCCTTTAAGCCAATAAACAGAGAACGAAATAAAAAAAAAAAATCCGAAACATTCTTATATCATTGCAAGGTTTAATGAATGGATAAAATCATATTAAAGATTTCATTAGATAAATCACAATGATTTGCGAAATATTTTGAATTCAGTTTCAAAATGGAATAAAATTTTGTAACATGAATGACTGCAGACATGAACGCTTTTCTTCCTGAATATGGAACTTGTTGCTTAATGATTTTGATCGTTTAAAAAAGAAGAAGAAAGCGACTTCCGTTATTAAAATATCATTATTGTAGAGATATTTTAACTTACAAAAGAGGCCTACATTCTAAACTAGGTTAGATAAAAATTATAAATTAAGAGATGCCCGCCGGTAAAAATACAACTTTTGGGATTAAATTAAGTGATGTTTATTAAAATATGGCCAATTTATTATAGAATTTAAAAAATATATATTATATTAGAAATAATATTAAGTTAAAATATTACTTCATTTACTCAGAATTAACGTGGCAATATTTTTCCATATACATAAAATATAGGCTATATATATTTATTTATACACTTACGACTCAGTTTTATTTAAATAAAATTATGTTTATTAGAGTTTAAATAATATTTTAATGACTATAAAAAAATGTTTTTTAATAATTTTATTAAATTTTTTTTTTAGAATTGCAGTTAACTTTAGAAAAACATTAAAAAAAAAACTATAGAATACTTTAAATGTAAATAAATGAATAAATATATGAATATGTTTATGAATATTATTTGTTAAAGCTGTTTTGTTTCTACACGTTGCATTTTGCGTGCAGTGATTCATTTTGTCTTATTCGTAGCCGGCTTGTCTATAAACTAAAATATAACAGCACAGCATATATCGTTGCATGCATGAGTCATTGGCTTAACAATTTTTAAAAAAAAAATACTTTTTTCTTTTACGATGACGAATCTGAATGACTAAAATGTGTTTAAAATTCTGTATGTCACCGAGATAATTCTATATGTCTAAGTGCTCAAAATAATTATACTATATTTAATTAAATAAAAATAATATTTTTATGAATTTCGTGCATAAATATATAGGCCTATATAAAACCAAAACAGAGACTTCCAAATTCTCTTTAAAATATTCCGTACGATTTTGATTTATTATTAGATTTTAATGTAATATGAAAATATATATATATATATATATATTATATTTTTCGCGGCTGACATATCTACAAAACTTACAAATCTTTACTAGATTAGTTTTTAATTTTCCCAACAAAACTCGAAAACGTTAATAGCTTTGGCCATCTGTTAGATACAGTATTTTGATTACGGAGAGTAAAAGATTAGAGTCAAGTAGATGTGTAGTTGATTTGGATAATGTCAAGGAATTTCCGAATTGAATATAATCCAAATTGCTGGAAATTCGCTTTTATAACAAGTAAAAGCATACGCAGATTTTTTTTTTTTTTGACTTAATGTTTGTTCGGCGAATTTTTCTTAATCATACAAAATAAATTAAGAAGTGAACTTACAGATTTTTTTTTTATTAAAATATACTAAATTCAAGATATAAAACCTATGTTTTAAGTTAAAAAATTAGAAACTTACGTTTACGAGGCAAGAAAAAGATTTACAGTATATGTAAATAAGATGCATTATTTTGCAATATTTTTATCGTCATTTTTTGGCACAGATAAGTAAAATTATGTGTTTTTAAAGCCTGTCAAAAAAAGAGAAATTATGAATTTGTTTAAGTTAACATAGAAACAATTTTTACTTTGGACGAATTACTTAATTACATTTGCGGTAGAAGAATAACCATTAGTTTTATAATTACTATAAGTTAATTTTCAGATTTTTACTGTATACTTTTGATCATTTTTAATTTAGTAACTCTTACACAAATTTAATTAATATAATTTAAAGAATGCACACGAAAGGAAGAAGAATAAAAAGGAAAAAAGTAATTGTCATCACTTAGTGCGTTTAAAAATGATCTTTAATGGATGTCTTGTTTGCTTCTCCGATCTAGACTAGAGTTGGAACATTCGATTTGAAACGAAGTAAGGAAAAAGCATAAAAGAGATCGTGTCAGTGCCGATAGCCAATCTCCATTATCTCATCCTAATGGCACAGAGACGACATCCTGACCTCAAACCGGAAGTAGCTTCAGGTCGGGACGACGGAAGAGATAGAAGATAGAATAAAAGCAAAGTTTTTTTTTTTTTTTTTTTTTTCTTTCTTTCCTTGAGTTAAATGAAATTCGTCCAATTACTAATGTGATTTGCATATCATTAGTTCACCACTTGAGAGTCTAAATGCTACGCTAGGAAATGCATATATAAATAAAATCTCAAGTAATTCTGAGGTTAAAGAGGAAATAAAGATCAAAAGTTACAACTACAATTTCTCTTGTACGGTCTTATTAAATAAATTAATTCACAATTTTATGACTTTTCCCCCCTCGGTAACGATTTTTTAAATTTAATTTATGTCGTGGAAAATATTTTATCATGCAAATCTACTGGTTTTTGAAAGAAAAAAAATGAAATAAAATAAACTTGCGTATTTAAATCTATGTTATTTTTTAATGAACATCTTTATCTATAAATAACTCACCTGAATTTTTAAACAAAATGTTAAGTTAAAGAGAAGTAGTATAATTTATGTATTGCCTATCGATTTTTTGATTAAAAAAAAAATCACATCGCTAATTAATCGAGTTTACATAATATCACTTTGAATTTTCTGCGTAAAAATAATTTCCATAATATTATATTCTATATATAAATTTCTAAGCGAATTACATTAATTTATGAACAAGCAGAATATCAATAAACTTCGGAAAAAATATAAATTTAAATTGAAAATTTATGTTTAAAAATAGTCTACATTTTATTATTATTATATATTGCCTTTTAGAGTTAATAAAAATTCACAGTTAGTTCACATATACGAATACAGATAAAGTCTATTTTTATTATATACGCTGGTATTCGAAACTGCAAACTAAAATCGAACAAATAACTTTACAAAAAAACTTCAGATAAAATGCTGAAGTCATGCCAGATAGTTATGCTGTAAAAATATATCAGATCTAAAAGATATTGCATAAAATATTTGCAGAATCTAAATAGCCTATTCATGTAAACCTAGCCTAAATTTTGGCGCTTCTACTTTTGCATTTATTAGATGGAAATTGATTTGCAGATTTCCATTCGTTTGAAATGTCACGGATATATCGGTCAGATATTGAAATAAAGTGGGAAGCATAAGAACCTCTTTCTGAGGTAGCCAGATGGGAAGGTGTGGCTAGAAATGTCGTTCACAGACTCTAGAGACAGTTCTAGTAGGAAAGGGATATTGCCGAAGACAAATCACAGAGGGAGCCAGAACGACAATAATATAGCAAACCGATATGTGGCCATAACTGTCAGGAACCTCCAAACCATATCTGCTCACCAATTTGTTTAGATGTTCGTGGCATTTCCTGAAAAAAAGCACCTAGATGCATAATGAATGATTTCCATATTATATTCTTGACGCTTAAATACAGTTTGATAAGAGTCTTTAGGCATCCATATAGATCATCCGAAAGGATGATGGAAATATGAAAGATAAAAAAAATTTTCAATTTTTTTGAGAATGGTGAAAAAAAAATTAATTTTCCTGTAGCAATATAAATTAAAAGAATGTTGCAGTCTTTACAGTGGATCCTATTGAATCCCATTCTCGATTTTTCACGGAAGTTCAGCCTATTGATCCCATCCTTCACATCATAGGTCGATCCCATGTTAGATCTGGACAACCGTTGATGGATATTCATCAACGATTGTTCCACAGCGATGAAACCAGTTATGCCATAAAAATCGATAGAACTATTAAAATAATCAATAAGTTTTGATCCATTTTTATATTGCATCGCATGTTAGTCAAATTTACAAACTGTTAAAAATGATGGGGAAAAAATCATAAATATTTTCATGCATTTGTCATACACGAGAGAGATCCTTCATAGATATGGTAAAATACGTAGGAAAGTGTCTGATTTTATTTTAAGTTAATTACCATAATCATCTTAAAGACAAAGATATACTTAATATGGGCTGGCACATAACATCTAAAGAATTTAAATTCTTTTGAATTTATTTAGATTAAAGTGATGAATAATTTCAATATAATTTTCTTTCGGGAGTTTAAATATACAGTAGCCTACTTACTAAAACTAAAAAGTGAATATTTCTTCTATTTGACTTTTCCTTTCAAAAAAAAAAGAAGAAGAAGAAGTTTATACAATTTTTAATCCAAATTCTAATTATTTTGATTGAATCATTTCTTTATATTCAAGTTATATATATTATTTTTCAATTATTATTATTATAAAAAATTTTTATATAAATTTTAAACATTTTTTTTTTTTTTTTTTTGCATTATTTTCCACAAAAATATAATAATTGTTGATATATGATACTAAAAATTCATACGAATGAAGAAATGACACTTTTGAATTTTGTGAAAATTATCGCGTTAAATATTTATTAAAATTAAACAGGTAATTTTTAAATTCTCAGATTTTTTTTATTTACATATTGGAAAAAAA
The DNA here is from genome assembly GCA_011317285.2 of Androctonus mauritanicus. Lineage (NCBI taxonomy): Eukaryota > Metazoa > Arthropoda > Arachnida > Scorpiones > Buthidae > Androctonus > Androctonus mauritanicus. The sequence continues at coordinate 11,007 of WUQG02029206.1, forward strand.
TACATTACTAAGATAAAAAAAAATAAATAAATAAAATTAAATTATGTAAAGAAAAAAACTAAAGAAATTTTAAAACGATATATTCTTGAATTTTATCTTATTAAGTCATTTTTCTACTAATGAAATGGTAATTGAAGATTGTAATTCCAATTATTTATTGTTTACATTATTGAAACGACTTAAATTCTTGAAATAATACCAGGTTTCATTAAATCCATTATAGCTTTATTGAAGTGGGTTTTTAGTCTAACAGTTACGTGGAGGGGGAAAAAAAAAACTCTTTACTTAACGGAAAAAATTCGTTAGACATTGATGGATGTTGCTTCTTAAGCAAAAACAGAACAGTCTTTACATCATGTTAAACACCATCTCCTGCATGAAATAATTTCCGTCTAAAAATACAGACCTTATCGAAATTTTACATTATTAGTAATTTATGTGATGAACGATCCGCACGTTCGCACTAGTCAAAACGTTAATTTTACTTTTAGGAAGTTTTAAAGTTTTTCCGTGTAATCGACTTCGAATCTTAAAATATATTTACTTAAAATATAGCTGCTAAAACAACTTATAACGAATTTTAATATTAAAAAAAAAAAAAACGAATTTTCTGGTTCTTTAAACGGAGAAGCAATTTTATTGATTGAAAATTTAAGCGAATTAATCAATCATTAAAATAAAATTTGAATAGATGATTAAACAGTAAATATTTCAAATCCATTATAACTTTAATGGGTACCTAATTGGTACATTAAACTGGCATACAAATTGATTTGGAAGTGTACAGTATAAGAAACAAAATTTCACAAAAAAACAAGCGATAATTGAGAGAACAGTAGCTACTGCAGAAGAATGAACTAGGAAAGAGAGAACGAGCAGCACTAAAGCCGACAAAGAAAAGAAAAAAAAAAGGATGGATGTGATGACATCTTGAACTGAAAATTTTGGAATTTATCCAAGTGATTCGGCCAACGAACGACCAATTGTATACTAATGTCCGGTTTGCAGTGTACAATATGGAACAGTGCCAAACATACTCGATCAAAGTTGCTGCTGGAATCTAACTGGCTTATTTCGTGAAGCACTGCCAGTTCCAAGTTCTCGACTTTCTTTTAGATTGTTTTTGAGTGGTCAAACGGATACAACAACTGCGAGAGCTTTTTTTTTACAGATTTTTCAATTTAATCCAATTTTTATCTCATTTTTTACTCTGATAAGAAACCAAGAGTAAAAAAACGTAAATCTAAAATACAAATATATAAAAGTATAGATGAGCTATAAATTTACAGACGAATAATAAAATATATTTAATGAGTTATTCATTGAAATGTCTTTTCGAGACGTTAGTACTTTTTTTTTTACTACTATATCTAGAATCGAAGGTGAGGCTGTAAAGATCAAATCCTGTTTTATGCACACACAGAGGCCACTCACCTGAATTAACTTATTGCAGTTTGCAACATTCTACGATAAATTTATTCAATAGCGATTTTTAATTTCGATGAATTTATTCCCGAAAACTTTTTAATTTGCATGAATTCAGTTTCTATGAGCATTATAAAATTTCTTAAAATATTTTAATTATGGTAAGTTACAGTCATTATAATTTTAAATTACATAATAATGATTTAAAAATCAACATGATAATAAAATTCACAACTGTCATCTACAGTAGGTTGTATATTTAATTTTTTTTTTTTTTTTTTAATCGTTAACGCATTTCATTTGGATTGACTTTCCCTGTTCAAAATCATACTCTCGATTTTGTATGCTCATATTCAAAGTTATATAAATATATATTCTAATTTGAATATTCTGTATATAAAACATTCAATAAATCACTTTTTCATTATGTAATTATGTAATAAAGACAAGATAAACCAAAAGCAACAGGAGTTTATAGAGCAGCGGGAGAATATGTGGAAGAGTCAATGTTTCAAAAATTATTTTGCGTTCACAATGGGGCGCCATTGTTCTGGATTCTTATGAGAGCAACAGCTTCATCGTGAGATCAGAATCGGCTATTACCAACTGATATATTACCGGTATTGTTTTCAAGTCTTTATAATGAATAACCATCATATAAAGCAAGTGCAGGGTACATTAAATATAAATATGGAAGACGAATTTAAGTGGTATAAGTTGCCAGTGACAGTCAGAGAAAGAATTTCTACCAAATAAAAGCTTCTGGTTCAATCGGCTATAAATCATGCCTCATTTTATACACTAATTATCTCATGAAATATAATCTGCTCCAATCTCTGAAACAAAACCGATACTTCTAATTGCCATTTCATCTAATTTGAAACACGCAGAATACTGATAACTGATCTCGTTAACAAGGTATAGAGAACAGACGGGCGTGCCCTCTTCTTTAACCTGTCAAGGGAAGGTTCAGCGGCCATTTTTCTTGTGCCTTTTTTTTCTATAACAGTACATTTGCTAGCGGATGACTTCATTATAAGAACTCGACCGGAAACAAACATCCTAGACGTTTCACAATTGCGTTTATAAATGAATTTATATTAGCGAATAACAGATTTTACTTTTGTTCTTATACATAAATCTGTAAAATTATCAAAACGGTTCAATTAATAATTCGAATAATTATCGGTAAGGCAGTACAAATAGCTCATGTAAACTCTTAACATGTTAGTAAATCTAATGGAACAAGGCATGATTTATCTCTAATTAAAGGAACGCATTAGCAACTCTTGTAATGGTCGCGTATCGGATAGAAGCATCATCATTCGAATGACGTTAGTAGTCTGAACACGTTGCAACAGCGCAATTTTGCTTTTCTTCAGGATGTAGTGCAAACGTTCGCTTTCTGATTCGATAACAACAAATATAATAGACAAGAACAAGTTTATTGAGTGTGTATTCACCGAAGATTCTCCTCGATACTAGTTTTATGGCTTAGAAAATTTCTCTCCTGGAAAAAAAAAAAAACTCATTTTTGAATAAAAACTTTCATCAATTTTTAAATCAAATTTTCTTATATAGATGTCTTCGAAACGATTGCTATGTTCCTTTAAAGTATTAAAATTTTCACGAAGAAAGTATTATAAATTTATCTATAGGGACAAACATTGTATTACTGTATATACAATTGCCAAACTGCTTTTCGGTATAATAATTTTGAACATAAGTTATTTCTTATTCAAGAAAAAAAGCTTAAATTATTTAAATTATAATTACTGTATTGTGATTTACAGAAATTGAAGACGAACTGAAAGAATTCTTTAGTTAAAACTTTTATATTATTTTTGTAAGAGGTAAAAAAAATGGAGTTACTGAAGAGAATACAGTACTGTATAATATATTGGTACGAAGATTACAAAGAAAAGAAAATTTTGGTAAGACCGAGATAATATTTTGGCACAATACGAATGCGATATTCGTCTTAAGTTTTCAATACAGTATATTTTAAAATTTATTATCATTATTTCCAATCAGAACTGTTATAATATTGCTTATATTATGTAAATCATATGATACTCAATATATATATGTATTGATCTACAACAGTTTTTAACATAAAAATGAAATATGCTAATAACAATTATTGCTTTCTATGAACAGCTTGTATAGTTTAAATCAATAGTTAAATATAGAAATATCTTTTATCTGGAAAAAAACGCACATAGAATATATTTATAAGACAGATTATATTTAAAATAAATACTTTAGATGAACAAATATTAAAGTTTATAGATGTACAGTGTTAACTGCATATAGTTAACTAGTATAATTACATAATTTCTGTCTGTAAATATAAACAAATTAATTTTAGAATAATTTTCAGAACGAATAAAACTCTATCTCTCAAAATTTCTTCCAAAAAAAAAAAAATGTCGTAACTAATTCTGTAAAAAAAAAAAAAAAGTTAGAAAGAGGAAAAGAAAATTTTGAATCCATACTCGTGCTGACTCGATAATCCTCAGATAAGTAACGCAGTCCTGGTTCCAAGTAAAGGAAAAATAAATTAAAAAAAAATAAAAAAATAGCTAATGGTCTTAAAAAACGCTAATTTTTTTGTCTATAATCTCCACATAAATTTAAAGATTTATTCCGAAACGTTTTATATATAAAAAAATAAAAAATAAAAAGTATTAATATAAATATTGTAGACAATATAAAACATTTACAATTCGCTCGCTTTATTTTATTGAATATTTTGCAGAGAAAAAAATTTTTTGCAAAGTGTTATTAAAATATTTTTTTAATTTATTTTTCTTATTTTTTTCTATTGATATTGTAGCAAACAACGCAAGCCGGATACAATATCACAAATTATTTTATGGTGTACTTGCAGTTGAATATTACTTTATATATATATAAAAAAATTTTTTTGAAGTTTGTACGCTTGAAGAAATTCTTATAGAAATTAATTTAAAAATTTTCTACAGTCACGTGGTAAACTTTTAATAAAAAAAAAATGGCGACAGTTAACAAAAGCACATGGATGAGAGTTTTGAGAAAATTAGTTAAATTTGGTTACCGATGATGATAATGATAAAAAAAAAAAAATTAAATTATAATTTAATATTCGAATTATTTTTAAAAATAGAAAGATTTGAAGATAAAAAGATTAATTATCGAACTAATTTTTCTCTGTACAAATATTTCAGATACATATATTTCAATAGAAAAATCATCTTAAAAGAAGTGTTTAATTAAAATTAAAACTGAATTTTGTCGAAAATTTATTTTTTCCATTGCGTACGTAACAAAAAATATTGACCAAAGAAATAAAAAGAAAGAGTAAAAATATTTTTATCGAATTTTTTAAATGGCTCTAAGATGTTATAATAATTCAATTAAAAAATTTTTATTTTATTTTTTATTTTTTTTTTCAGTATTGATGATAACAGTAAAATATTTTAATTTTTCTGAACTCGTTAATCATTCTAAATTTCATTTTAACTCCGAATTCTTGAAGTTCTTGCTAATTATTTTTAATTACAGTTTTACAACATTTCACTTTTCTCCATCAGTTTAATGTAATCAGAGAGTATTAGGCCGACCAAACTCTCCAAACATATTAAAAATATTGATAAACGAATTTTCGTATACAGTGTATATATATATATATACGGTATACATATATCTTATCCTAATATCTATCAAAAGTAAACCGACATATTCAGTACGATACATATAAAAATTTTTTTTTTAATGAACAGAAAATGGCCATCACGAACATCAGATCCATTTCCTAGTATTATAACATTAAAATATATTAATAATTTATTTCTGATACTCGATAATAACGAGAAGAAGAAGAACGACGAGTGTTATTCAATGTATATAAAAGGGTTATTCTTTGCAGACATATTCGATAACATTTTTCTCCTTGACCTCGTTTTAAAGAGGAGAATGAAGATAATTAAAGTATATCAGATGATAATTACAATAATTATCGAATTATACATAAATCCCAAACGATTGCGAAACTCTTTATTAAATAAAGTTTAAGGAAGCAAATAACGTAATGATAATAAGATAATGAATTATGAAATCTAGAACTTTATATAAAAGTAGAACTTTAGCGAGTTATTATCGATTTAGGTTTGTGTCAAAAGCAGAGTTTTTTTTTTTATTATTTAATAAATAAAAAAAAAAAAAGAAGAGTGACTGATTTTACTCGATAGCAATGCTAAAAATTCTATTTGGGAAATGGAAGTTGCGCTATAATTTTTTTATTTTTTATTTTTATTTTTTTGTTTTCACGACGTATCCTCATCCGGACGTCCAAGTTATTTATTTCGTTCGATGACGTCACGTCTAAGTGATGACAGTTCGACCAATCATAAACATATTACATTAGAGAGTTGTGTAAGTAATGGGACGCCTCACTTCCATTAGTGACAAAGGATGATTGGATGATGTGGAATCATAGTGGAGTGTTACCAAGATGAATCCCTCCATTTTCAGAGGGAAATATGGATGCGAATCCACTATGGGAATTTATCCAAATTGAATTCCAAACTGCCAATCTATAAATTAATACCAAATCTCCGAATAACTCGTTTATTTACATTACTTAATTTTTTTTTTTCTTTCTTTCTCTTCCACTGGTTACCTTTCGAATTAATATTAAATTTTCGTATTTTTTTTAATATAAAAATAATTCGCTAAATTTAACGATTTTTTAAAATATCTAGATACGCGTAAAAAAATTCAAGTTAAAATTAATGAAAACTTTTAATCGGTACTATTAAATATATTTAATGAATATTTAATTAGAATAATTTCACGTTATTTTTCTCTCTTTATATATATATATATCGTATATCGTCACGGGAATCGGTACTTTCGTGATACTGTCTCGCATTAAACAACAAATATCAATAAATTATTAAAATTCAAACCGAAGCGCTTTAATATAACGATTTTTAAAAAACGAAAAAATAAAAATTTCTCTTCATTGAAAACAAAATCTGAATTTTGCTTTATAATTATTCTGTTTAATTAGTTTTTAAATGCACAGTGAAGGAAGCAATTAAGTCTAGCGATTTTGATTATAATAATAAACAAAAATAGCAACTTGACCGGAACAGAAAAAAAAAAAAAAAAAAATTTAATATTACTTTTATAATGTAGTTTTTAAAACTTTTATCATAAAAAAAAAAAAAAAAATATGTATGTTTTACCTTAACTAAGTTAAAAATTCTATTTTATAAAATTTTGGTTTTATATATATATATATATATATATATATATATAGTTTTTTCTTTTAAAAAGTTGTGCAAGTTTCCTTTTCTTCACACTTCAGCAACTTAAAAATAACTGTTAAAAAAAGATCTTGTATGGGTCTTAATCCTAAGAAGTGGACTTTTTCTGTCACGTCTCAAGTATCCACTCTAGCGAAGAGAGTGAAAAATGACGGTTTTACGATCTCTGTACTTAAAAGTTTATAATTTAATAAATGAAAATGAGATTTTTAGATTAATTAAGCTTATTTTAATTAAGAAATAAATTTAATTATATGAGACAAGACATTTTTATCTTATGCAAATTATTATCGTTTGTAATTCTATATCTATCAATAGATATACATATAGCAGTACGATATATAATTTTTGTGTGTTAAATAAAACAAGATTTATTTCGCTTATTAAACATTGTTTATACCATTAAAGCTAGGTTTACGGTATAGTGTCGTTCTATTTCTAGTCCTTAAAACTCTCAAGGAATTGAATGAGGAGCTGCAGTTTCGCAAATGGTAATTGGAAACCGTTAACGAGCGGCAAGAGAACGTTAATACCAGAGATTTGCTGGTAAAATTGCTATGTAATACTAGTCTCATTTAACGAAATCTCACAGAAGCAGGAACCATCGTTGAAACTTCCAAAAATGTTTTAGGTCTCAAAAAAAACTCTCCTACGTCTTACAATTAAAAAGCTGAAATATAGTCATATCGAATAGGTTTTTTCTAAGTAATAAACTTGCCTGAAAATGGAAGAGATGAAATATGTTGCGTATATTTCACACACAGTTTTCTGTGTGATGCCATCCATGCTATTGGTTGATTCGAATTCTTCTTTTTACGAATATAGTGTAGTGGTACTACAACAAGTAATGCTTTTAACACGACGAGTTTTTTCCAGTTTAGTTTATAAAAAAAAAATAATAATAATAATCAAGGTATACTTAATTATTTAGGAACTAAAAATAAATTAACGAGTAAAGTAAGCTAACCTTCCAAACAAAAATTACACAAAATTGTTAATAAAACAAAAAAAAAAAAGAAGAGAATGACAAAAAATTTATACATTTATAAATATCACATATGAATATTTTATTATTATTTATTTTTTGAATTTCTTATTACAATAATCTCTTAATAAATACGATTATATATTTTCGCAAGTCTTGCATAACATCAGATAAGTGGGAATTTATACAAAACAAAATTTTATAAATGCATTTAATATTAAAATACGATATTATAATAAAATTTAACAGAGAGATTTTTATGAAATTTATTGCATTTTTTTATTCGACTTAACCAATTTCGACAAATCAAATTATTGTCTAATATAAAAAAAAAGGTAGACTACTTTAAAATGCCAGATGTATTATTTCTTCTATGATTAAAGAAAATATAAATCAAAAAAGGAAAAAAATTTTAAGAAAATTTAAATTATATAAAATAAAAAATAAATAAATTTCTGAAAATTAGAAATTTAAGAAAATTTGACAATTCTCCATCTAGTTAAGTGAGGAAAATAAAATAAAATTTCGAAAGAGGACTGTCGAGATCAGTATACTCGAAATAACATTCGCGTCATTTCTTCTTATTAAACTATTATTATAATTAAAAAAAATACTTTTTTGCCTGTAAAAAATAACTATAAAATGATATAACTATCTGTATTTAAAAAAGATAAAATTTTTTTTCTATTATATATTAATAAATCGGATCTTTACAGATGTTATAATTTTAATATAGTAGTAAAGGCGGATGAAATCCGTGAAACTTGTATATTCAATATTTTCTAATACGGTACCTGTATAAATATTTATATTAAACTTGTATAAAGCGTGAAACTGTTACAGCAAAATTGCAAAGGAAAAAAAAAAAAAAACGACAGTTGCGTGAATGCTTATAAACATCTCCAATTTTATTTTCTTCAGCAACTGCAGTCTAGTATTTGCATACTGTGACATTAACGCAGTATAGAAAACTATTCCGTTTTTATCTAATAATCTATTTTATCCAAAAAAAAAAAAATATATAATAATTTAAATTTTAACGAAGAGAAGAATCTATTCCGCATTTAATGTACAGTAATAGTAAAATATATTATGATTAGCTAAAAATAATCGTCGTCATCTTGTGATGTGAATTGTACGCCTACTTTTTACATGCAAACGAAGCTATAAAGCAAAAAAAATATTAATAAATAATTTGTACTCCTTTATGAATGACAAAGCAGTGAGATATCCTACAGAAATTAAGGATATTATACTCAGGAGTTTAGGAAGAGGAGGCTGCAGTTTCAAACCGCGTAATGTAATCAAATCAAATGCGAAGAGCGGTTGTTTATGTTATTTAAAATTCGAGAGAATTATTTGTTTTAACTTTTAATTTCGAATTTATTTATCAGATGAATATCGGATTCGGTTAAGTGTGGAACAGGAACAATCTTGTTTTCCTGTTATTAGCAAAACGGTATCATTCAGATAACGAAGTATCAACGGTCATGATTTTATAATAGTTTCATTTAATAAATTAATAATGAACAATAATTAGTTTTAAGACCGGAATATAAAATATAATAAATTATTCGTTTAAGGTAATAAATTAAAAATTTCTAGAGCATTTGAATAGAAATTGGATTATAATTTGGATCTTACTTAATTTATTTTTCATCAATTTTAAGTTAACGACTGAATCGAAATTTAAAATCTCTCAACAATTAGATTATCATTGCACACACACATACACACACACATTTACTGTACTTTGAGACAAAATATATGTTGGATCACGCTATTTAATCGTTTTCTTTAAACATTAAAAATGAATTTTTCAAACTGATAGGTAGTTTAGAGCGAAATCTGGAATAAGGTCATATATATTTTACAAAAAAAAAAATTAAATTTTTTATTAGTAACCATTTTTATTCATGTTATTCTTTATACTGTACATCCCGATGAACTAACCGATTTTAATGTTTAAACAGATTTCTTTCGTCTGTTTTCGCAAATATTATTATTAATCTAAATTTTAAATAATGCATATTTCTAAACGGATGAAAATTATATAATTTTTTATTTTAATATTTAAGGATATATATATATAACACTAAAAATATTTTTTATATGTATACAAGCTGTATAGCTTTAAATGGTGTACAGTATATACAACATATCTTCGTCAAAACATTGCAAATATCAACCAATGCGGCATTATTGTTAAATGATGTTTACTTGCCATGAAGTAGAGTCTCGGCCATTATCTGATAGATAAGTAACTGTATTACAAATTAAACAAACAATTTTGGCAAATTGAGTCAAATAAGAGGAAAAAAAAGAGCATAACAACAGTCTCTTGTCGTTTTTACGTTAGATAAAAATTACGAAAAAATTCTGAAAAAAATTTTGAACGTGAATTGAACCAATGTTATTTTCTTCTTTTAATATTACTTATTTTTAAGTCTGAACGTTATTTTGTTGAATGTTTTGAAAAGAAATCAAGCGATATTTAAATTTTTTTCAAAAAAAAAAAAAACCGTATTGCAAATCCCTATGACCTGTACTTTTTGATAGAAACTTGTTTTTATTTCTGGTAAAAAGAAAAATGAGAATGAATGGTTTCTGTAATTTTTCATTCAAGCACACACACGCATATTCAGATGGGTGAAGAAAAGAAGTTAAATATTTATGTTAAGCGACGATCTGTGCTTTCTCTATCATTCAATGTCGACAAACAGTTTCCTATTCTATGATCACCTAAAAATAGTTAGCTACAAAATATGTCAATAAACGTCAGCAGGAAACAGATCGATAGAAGGAAATAATGCAGTTATCCAAAGGAAAACTTGGTTAGATCTGATGAGGCGAAAGGCCTCGCTCCCTCCTAAAATGAGACAATGAACCCAACCGTTCTTTGGAGATGAGCAAAGAACAAGAGTTGGAGACGTTACCTTCTGCTTTATCTGGTGATGTGATCTAACCGCTCGGTCAGGACGTGATCAAACGCCACACAGTGCCCAGCCCCTTCTCTGCGAATATAGAAGGTAGGAGAACAGTTGCCATGACAACCCATCTATTGCCCCTAGGGAAAGCTTTCTCCCTCGTGTCTGACGTCATTTCCCGTAGGCTACGGCCATCTTGGTTTACTAGGATAAGCTATAAGCAGCCGCAGGCTACTAAACTTCTGTCTGCTGACTGTGCGTTGCTTGTCATCAATCGTTCCACCTTTTGTCAGAGAAGGCACGATAAATGTTCCAAATGCCATAAACATTTTTACATAAATAAATTAAATATAATGTATTTGATTTCTCATATATTTATTTATATTGCTAACTTAGATACCATTCTATAAAATTATATAAACGAATAAAGAAAAAACAAAATTAACCTTCGAAGAATTTTAATAAATTCTTAATATGTAAATTAGAAATATATATCTCTATATATTTTTAATTTTTTTTTAATAAATACTCTAACATCTACTCTCTAAGTTATCACAAACGATCATTTAATACACTTAAAGAATCGATGTTTATTCTTTTGCACATCTCTATTATGAATATTGATATTTACGAATTTCAAATTTAAATATCGTCTAACATTTGAAAATCGGTTGTAAATCTTGTAAAAAGTTATTTCTAGAATAATATAAAATAGACTATTTCTTCGCTGTTAAAAAACTCTCAAATATGATTGATGACACTCGAATAAGACGAGCAGATCCTCTATAGGATTTTCGGAAAAATATTATTAAAAATAAAAAAGAGATATACTCGAAGTTATAACAATTGATGAAATATATCTTAACCAATTAAAAATGCTAAAAAAAAAATTCGAAAAATAAAATGGCTAATTTTACTTTAAAACCTGTAGATTAACTATTGATAAAATTTGTTTCGATAAAATAATAAAAAGTGCGTCAGAAAGATTATCAATATGTTAATATAAAGATAAAAAAAATTAATTTTATAAAAATTAAATGAATGAAAAACGTTCTATAAATCTGGATATAATAATATACAATATTTATTTGATAAAAATTTCAACTAAATTCATTAAAAATTGATTTCGTTTTCGCATGTTTGTATAGTTTACAAGAAAAATTTCTTTTTAAAAACTTTCTTCATTGATTCCTTCTTTGAACCAGATTCGGATAATTAAAATTGTTTTACTAGATCACTTGTCTTCGTGTAAATAATTTTGCTGTTATTGCAGATTTTATATCTTGATATTAAAGTAAGATGGATGAATGATAAGAAGTCATCTATAAATAGTGCAATCCCGGTTGCTCCTTCGCCTCAGGGGAAAGAATGCACTTTTTTAATTTTAAAAGTAAGAAACAATGGCAATTCTAACATTCTTCGTCGACTGTACACTCTACTGACTTCCACAGACAGTTTGGAATGGCTTCATTTTCACAGACACCATCTCCATTTATAGGATACTATCATCATTATCTTAGTTCTTTCACAGAATATTGCGTAGCAATACGTAATTTATTATTTTAAATGTTTTCCACAACTTAAATGATTAAAAAAATAAATTGTAATTTATAGTGCCTCTTATTTAAGAGTTATTTTCGAAACTGATAACGATGGCGAACTTTGTTTTTTTTTTTTTTTTTTTTTTCATCTCGAAGCACGGTCATAATTCAATCTGTTTTTTTAATTTATTAATTTACAAATTAATCAAACAAATTTGGAGAGAATTTTCGTATATCGTTAATCTTTGATTCTTTATGACTGTGTGCCTTATCTCTCGAAATGATAAGTTATCTATAAACTTAGATAAAATCAGCTCTTGTGACTCGTTATTAAATCTCTTATCTTTTTATTCTGTATTATAATTATTAATCATTCGACATCTGTTACGAAGCAATCGACTTTGGCGATGAATTTCGCGTTCACAGGACATAGGTTCGATTCCCAATTGGGCCGAGTTTTCCTCTTGGGAAGAAGTTTGCCAAGTCAAATAAAATCTCTCTATCTAGAAGGCAGAGTCAGCTAAAGCGTGATACAACCTCTTCCATCTCTTATAGTATACCATTTGTTGGAAGAAACTTACTGGAGAGCAAGCAGATGCCGTTCCAAAAAGTCGACAAAGCTTTAAAATGAAAATCTTTTTATTATTATTATTATTATTTATTCTTTACAATAAAAAATTGTATCCCTATATAATATATTTTTTATACCCATAAATAATTTATTTTCTACCTAAATCAGACTAACTATAGTAGCGACTAAAACAACATTTTTAAAAAAAATTCGAATAAGATAAATTTTACAATTTTCTTTTGCCTCTAACAGGATTAATTTCTTTAAATTTCAATTATTTATACTGTGCTATATATTAATACTTGGAAGAATTTTGTTCTATATAGATTTCTTTCTTTACACTCTCGTATTATTTTTTGACAAATTTTATTTCTTTAAAAATTTGTTGAACTTATGGACAATATCTTAAGATTTTTCAATTACCTTTAGAAATTTCTGTGTCGCATCAAAATTTATATTTTCTCTCCCGTCTTTGACAAAAACAATAAAAATTGGTGTAATAAACTTATATTCCTTCCTGTTACATGTTGCAGCTATGAAATCTGGAAAATCTCCAATTTCCTCCGATGTTTCACTTACAGATCCATCAACATATCACAGACACGATATTTTTCTATGCTCGCATTTATTGAACTCTTGACTCTATTGAAAACAATATTTTAATGTTTAAAATTTATCATTTTGGTTTGTTTGTGCTGATTTATTAGCATCATTCTTATATATTTTCTTCTCTCAGAGTGCTTTTTCTTTTTTTTTCTGGGAAAAAAGGCTTTGTTATGGTTTATCATCTGTTTTACAGCCTCTGGAACTACTCAATGTCTTAAGATTAATGGTACTAATCTCTTCTAATGCTGGTGTGGTAGAAAGTTTAATAGTGTTAGGGAAAAAACAGATGACAAATACAGAAATTTATGCTTAAATAAAGGAATAAAAAGGCACTTAGAGAACACTATATCATTGAATATGATCTGAATTTGGAAATGCATTTAAAACTGTCTTCTAGTTTTTTTTTTTTTTTAATTTCAAAATACATTTAAAATATGTGAGGATGATGATGTAATTTTCTTAAATAGTTTTGGTGAAGTTCTAGTTAAATTACATTTGCAATTTTATTTTTTTACATTTTTTTTTTTTTTCCTTGTAAAAATGTTACATAAATGTTTAATTTCATTATCGTATTTCACGAGATAATTTTTCAGTAAAGCTTGTATGACATTTTTTAAACTGATCGTAATGTCGAGTAAAGTAAATATTTTAAAATATTTAAATATTTAAGAGCAAAGTAAATTTAAAATTAATTTAGAAAAAAGGTTATTTAAAAAATTAATTTTGCTCTTTTTTTTTTATAAGTTTCTTCTATTAAAAATAGATTAGAATCGACTTTAAAAAAATGTCTCGTTTGCACAGTAACTTATATATCTGTAGTATATATATGATATGAACATTTATTTATTGACCTGTTCAAATATTACATACAAACACGCAAATTTTGAAACGTTTACGGATCAGAATTGACTGGATTATAGTTTAATGATATTTTTTTCTCTCTCTCTTAATATATTAAATAGCGTACATTTACGCTCTATTTTGAAATTAAGCATATCAAAGAAGTGCTAATTATTGTGTTAAGAACTTTGCTGAAAGTGGTTAAACGCGAATTAAGAAATTAAACTTATCTCACGAAGTGTAGATATTTTTTTAAAGCAACATATACATATAAATATATTCTTTAATTATGCTAAAAGGCAACCATTTTGCAAAAAAGAATCATATGCATTTCATGAATAAAACATTTTTAGATCGTTAATTGTTTAAAAAACTTAATGTTTTAATACCGTATTCTTTATATATATATAAAAGTAAGATAAATTAAGAAGTGTAGAGGTAAAATAGATGTTTTAGAAAAGAATACTTGTACTACTCTCATCAGTTCAATCCAATTAAAAAAAAAAAAATGTTTGAAGTGCAATTACCTCCCTGTAGATTCGGCAACAACGTTACTTAATATCCGGCCCGCGGGTCTAATTCAAAATAATTGTTATTCTTATAGTTTCTAAATTGGCAGATAAATCTTTTTTTTTTTTTTTTCCTCTCCTTCTTCTCTTTCTTTCTTTCTTGTTCATTAAAACTGTTTGTTTTTCATTTATTTATATATTTTTAAGAGAAAATTAATCTTTATTTTTTAATCTAAAATAATTTTTCAGACTTTCTGAAAGTTAATATCGTTATCGTCATGGTCACGCTGCATTTAATTTTTAATAAATACAATTGAAATGATTGAATCACTGAAAATTTTATCATCAAAATGATCTAGAGAAAATCCTTAATTTAGGAAATATATATACTTAAATCTGTTATTATGTATTATATATTATTATTTCTATAATCAGAATAAAATACCAAAAAATGATATAATTATTAACGAATTTAAAATGTTTTTTAAATATTTTACAGATATAAAATTATCCTGTCTAATGTAAAAAATATTCAATCAAGTCCAAAATTAAAAAGAAAAAAAATATATATATATATAAGCAACAATAGAAATTTCACGATATACAATTGGAAATACCATACGGAACAAACAATTACTATTAACATTACTTGCCCTATCATGAAAAAATTCGAATGTCTACAGTCTACAGAATGGTTATAACAAGAGTAGAGTCATTAGAGTTAACTGATGCAACGCATGATTGATCCTTTTGTGACGAAGACGGAAATATGTTGGATAAAGGTCCGTGTGATGTATGCTATGTTGGAGTTTGATAAGCGAGAGTTATGTCACAATAGTAAGAAGTTAATATTCTAAAAGTTAATTGAGTTTGGCGTTGTTGTCACCTCACACACAATTTCCTGTCTGACATTCGCCGAGCCTTGACCATCCGCTTCCTGTGTAGTGTCTTGACTAGTGAAATTACACGGTACCTGACGTTAAACAAAAATCACCTTTTGACAAAAAAAAATTAAGAATATTTAAAGCGTACATTACTTTAAAGACAAATTTTACTGACTGTTGTCTTCTTGGCAAAAAAAAAAAAAGCATTAATTTAAATAATGTTCAATTAATGAAATGGAGTTCTTGAGTTTGAGTGTTCTTTTTTTTTTATCCTCCTCGTTCCCCGTGGAGAGGAGACAGTGAGTTTATTTCGTCCTACCTACTATACAAATATTGCTGTCTAGAATAAGGGAAAAAAAAATCTAATCTGTTTACTCAATGCTTCAATGATCAACTTAGGAAATAATACAAGGAGAAAAAAATCACACTTCTACAACAGCTTGAGGGAAAGTATCCATGCACTCGATTGTAATCATATTATGATCAAAAGAAAAACGGCATAATAGAAAAAAATATTTAAAAGAGGAGTTGTTTTTGAGATATAAAAATATACCGTTCGTCACGTTATTTAATAAGTGACAGTATCAAAAGTTGGTAGAGAGAGAGAGAGAGGAGAAAAAAAAAACTTTATATTTTTTTTATTTTACAAGTTATTATCATATTTTAAAAAAGATTTATTTTTTATATCGTAAAAATTAGCTAAGATATCGATTTTAAAATATCGAGATTTTTTTCCACTTATGTATAAAAATATTCTTCGCTATTTTTTTCTCCTCTTTGCAAATAATTAAGACGAGAAATAACTTTTTTTTTTTTTTTTTAAAAAAATTCTTTTAAGAAATAAACTTCGACAGAATCTAAATTACACTTTGCTTCTAAAAACAAGCTGTGAATAATTGAAGAAATTTGAATAATCATTAAAGTTATTATTATTATTATTATTTTTTTAATAAATAGAAATAAATACATAAAGATGAATTTAAAAAATAATAATAATATAATAATAATAATAATAATAATTTAAATATAAATTATCTTAATGCTCAAATGCATTTATTGGTTCGGTAACTTTTATATAATTTTAATTTTTACTTTTATCGAACCGTATGGCATACACATACACCGTATCGTTAGAACAGATGTTATATATGAAATACGATGAAAAGATTTTATTTAATTAATCTACTCCTCTTAAAATTTCAGAAACAAATCTTTTATTTATTCTAGCCATTTAATACGCTTAAATAAATTATTTTTAACGTTTCAATTCACGTTATTTAAATTACAAAATCTGCAATAAATATAAAAGTATCTTACGATAAGGAAATTGGATCAAATATTTTATTTTATTTTTTTTCGCATATAGATAACAGTGTATAAAGTTATAAATAATCCCAAAAGGACTTTATTATCTTTGATTAATGTTTTCACTCCAATAGAGAGAGAGAGAGAAACTTTTCAGTTTGCGTTCCTTTTCCCTTGTCAGATTATTATTATTCGAAATGGGCACAAGTTGAACAAAGCTGAAAATTCGGCACTTAACTAAATTCAATTCTTTTGCCAACAATTCTCGAAAGAACATTGGGTTGTCTGATAAGCAATTTCTCAATGGTCTCGGAATAAAATAGCAGTTTTCGTAGCCTATAGCTTTACATCCGAGTTCCTTTTCATACCTATTTCTCAATGGAAATAAACGAATGTTCTCTGTTTTCTTTTTATGAAACTTCGATCACCTTCAGGAACTGAAAGCTTCTCGGTGGAACGAACAGTAATAACTTCTCTGGAGGCATTTTACTCGTATTTTGATGCCAATACCGAAAACGATTTTCTTACAGAGCATTCGAGCGTGTAAAAATGTTATATTAATTTGATTATTGATCTAAGTAAATAAATAAATAAATAAAAATAAGTAAGGTAACTAAAAATTCGTTTTATTTACATAAAAAAATATATATAATTCTTTCGGGTTCCTTTCCCGTTACAAATTATCTTCAAAATTTAAACCCTGTTCGGTATATAAATATATATATAAAAAAATATATAATTTTTGATGAGTAATAAATGAGTAAAAATAATGAGTTAAGTAGCTCGGTATGAATTTACTGTTAATTAAGTGCGGTGAATAATAAGTCGACTAAAATCTATATTTCTCTTCAACCGACATACTCATAACTACGTCAAAAAAAATTATTATTATTATTATTATGCCGTCCAATAGAAAGAAAGGGTTGATAAATATGACATCATGATGTCATCATTTCTATAAAGACCACAATGACTTTCACAATTAATGGGTGTTAATTAAATTGTGGAGTCTAGTACAACAGTTTAGGATCTGTGACGTCAGATAACGGAAGTAAAATGTAGACCGGATATGAGAGGAATTGTGACATAAATAAAGTCATCTCAAGGTATCGTTTTAATATCTGCTTTTCGCAATTTTAATATCTTTAGCGTTGTTTTTTATAATTAAAAACAAAAGAAGCGATGCGAAATTATTTAAAATTTATATTTTTCAAAATTTCAAGGAAAACTTGTAGACACAAATCAATCCACGAATATTTTACTATTTATCACTTCGTGTTACAATATACTTTGAACGGTTTTATGTTATTTTTTGTGTGTATAAAAAAAAAAGAACACTCTGATAATACTATATATCAGTCGAAAGAGGAAGAATTTGGGTCTTAACCTTTTGGATTAACGATAACCTGGATGGCCATTCTTAATTGGAGTAAATCCCACAAGGAAACGAATTTGTCAGCTTAAAAGAAACGAAGATTTTTCTAAGAAAGACACGATTCTTCTTCAATATTTAAAAGTAATAAATGATATTTCAAATATACGACCTTTCTCTATTTTATCGACTTTTTTAAAATTTTACTATTCGAGCATTTAAACCGATTTATAATTAGATTTGTTAAAGAAACACAAAAAAAGTAGTTTTATAAATGATTTTAGCATTGCAACAAGATTATGTTTGTTAACTTCTTGTACAAAGGTTACAGACGCCTCCCGTACTTCATGATAAAAAAAAACTATACACTTATACTGATATAATTATTAGTATAGCATTATATATACTCTTGTAAGAAAATATAATTTATATATGTTATAGGCTAAATTATATAATATTGCATTAAAAATTCTGCCAACGTTAACTAATTAAAATTTAAAAAATATATATTTTATAGATAATTTTTAATTTAATATATAGTATGACTCATATTATTCAAATTTTGTTAATAAATTAATGCTTGATATCAAATTTTATGAATAATAAGATTATTATAAATATAAATTATGAGATGATAAATTTCTATTTGGTTATTTTATTAATTAAAATATGCAGAAAGAAAAATTTATTCTTTTTTAGATTGTACTGTACTGTACAGTCTACAAAAAAGAACACAGTCACAGTACAGTATATGTGCATCTTAGAATAAAACACTGTACACGTGTAGCAGAATAAATGATTATTGACTAAGAAATCAGCTGAAAAATCATTCTAAATCGATTAAAGCATAATTTTTGTTCACATTAAAATATGTTTTGAAGAAGAAATCAATTATAAAATATTTAAGAAAATTGTTAATTAATTTAATAAAAAGAATAAGAAAACAGAAGAAAATTATCGTGTATACGTTGATATTTCATACAATTTATATTTGTTTGTAAAAATATAATAATATCCCGGTGTTACATAATAGATGGGACTAGGAAGCTTAACATAAGTCGAAAATTACGTAAGTCGGGGTACCTACAGATTCCCAAATCTAATTTCAGGTACATATACAGGATGAGCACAAAAACATTCCCAGATTTAAAAATGTAAAAATAAAAAATAAAATTAACATGAATATCTTGATAAAATTGATATTTACGATTCAGTTAACTCAAGAATTTTCATTTCT